>NTMA01000144.1:0-72201 GCA_002917075.1 Hawksworthiomyces lignivorus | reverse complement strand
CCCCAAAAAAAAAAAAAAAAAAGCCCAGCGTAATCTGCACTGTACATAGGTGTAAGTATACATCAGTTCGCTTGTGGTAGTGATTTGTGGTTTGAATATTCTGAAAGACATGAGGCTCGACAGCCCCCAATCTTCAAGCGAGCCGTCAAATATTTCTCTCCCCTGGAGGTGCCAAGAACGGTTTCTTAGCACGGTGACATTTATTTGACCATACATGAAGAAGGCTGCTTAGATATTTTTTATTTTCTTGATAGGGTCCGCTCCGTTGCGCGTATCTGCGGCGTCATGTATGTCGTAGGTTTTCACTTTTCTCCTCTTCAGGGGCAAACTCGTCGAGTAGGTTCAGTGGCCCCTTTCGCCTTCGCTTCATCCTCCCCCCCTCTTGGGTTCCAGGTTGCCGGTATCTTACCTTCGCTTGAGTGCTCAACAAGGTCAACGTATGATTTAAAGGCGTTTATCTGTCTTAGCGTATTGGGGACAATCACCCTTCCAAGCCACAGTCGTTGCTCTTATGGTATGCACATTTCTCTCATATCTGCAACCTTTCACTGCTTGAAGAATTTTTGTCCACGTTTCCATTCTCGTGTTCTTGATTATTGCTGCAAGCTATTCACCTCGCGTTACATTTTAGACTGTTACTCCATAAGGGCATCTAAAGTTTTGCATATGTGCCTTCTTGTGTTTTATCCCTATTTTCTCGGCTCCTTTATAATTATTCAACGCTGTAACGTCGTTACTAAACCTGCCAGAACCTGGTACGTACTCGGCTTGCACTCCTCTTTTCCCCCCCCCCCCCCCCCCCCCTTTTCTGTGATTTCTTATTGTGGCGTCATATAGTCACTCACCCCTGACAGATTGCATATTGTTCTTTCAGAATATCAGACTGGGTACCCTAGCTAAGGTCTCCTACATCTCGCGGAATAGACAAATGTCCACCCGCCATTCCCTATCTTTCTCTTCGTTGCAGTTCTCTGTGTATTACGTGCCCCCCCCGTTTTGGTGACTTCGAGTGCATGTGTATTTACTGGTACATGTCTTGACGACTTTATGCGATAAAGTTGCCACCGTTATATTTTTATGTTTTTCCTTTGTTCTTTTTGATTTCATCGGCCTTGTCTCTTACCATCGATCCTATACGTGGAGTATTGTTTGGTCTTGAGGGGAAATCAAGGACGACGGTATGGGCTTGTTTGATAGAGCAAAACAGAAAAGATCAATACGACGGCCCTAAAAGCAATTCCTGTTTACTGCCTCCAAACTCTACCAACCTTCAAAGCCAGCTTTAGATGATACCAACCACTTGTGTGAATCTTCGTCTAGAATTCTATAATACCTCCATGCCTCTCGCTTCTTCAGGGTTACTATTTTGTTGAAGACTGCTGGTGTTTTATCGTGTGGTCACCACCTCCCCCCACTCCATATTTACCTCCGTCTCTCCTTCTTTTACCTTTTATATTTCAACATCTTGTCCCGCTATTTCTCGTTCTCTTAGGTACGGGTTAGAGTTTCTTTTGTATTCACCCTTTTTCTCTTGTACACAGAGGTCAATCATGGGGGCCGATGCAGGAGAAGCTTGGAATCAACGCCTCACCATTGGCGTTGTCACGACATGTCTGGCATTGTCAATAATCTCATTCGGCTTCCGCATATATGCACGTCGAATCTCGGCTGCAAAGCTTTGGTACGATGATTACTGGATGTGTGTGGTGATGGTTATCTGTTTTGCGATGTCCGCATGTGACTTCACTGGTATGTCAGACTTTTGTGCTTTATCAGCCATATGGCGGACTTCAAATACTGACACAGCAGGCCTCGTCTTTGGTTCTGGAAAACACCAGGCAGATCTCAGCCCCGAGACAGTTCTGTCTTTTATGAAGGTGTGTCAAAATATATCCAGCATACAGAAGTGGTTTATTACAAATTCGAGGCAGTATCCTGACAAATATTCTGGATCATAGAACCTCTACTCCTACATGATCTTGTGGGCATGTGGCGTTTTTTTTGTCAAGATCGGCATCTTGCTGTTTTATTGGCGCGTTTTTCCGACTCGTGGATTCCGCGTTGCTATTATCGCCGTCACCGGTCTCTCCGCGGGCATTTTCGCTGGAAATTTCTTCTCATTTATGCTCCAGTGCCTACCCGTATCAAAATTCTGGGATGAGAGCGTTGAAGGAACTTGTATCAACCAGAATGCTTTCTACACCGCGTCGGCTATCATCAACGTCTGCGGCGATGTTGCGGTACTTTTTCTGCCCATTCCTGTTGTTTGGAATTTACACACCTCCCGGACTAAGAAATGGTCACTAAGCTTCCTTTTTTTGCTTGGTGCTTTGTACGTTTGTCCCTGTGCATATCTTCCCGACATGATACCAGCTGACACCATGGCAGTGTTTGCGTTGCCAGCATATTCCGTATTATTGCAGTCAAGGAAATTGATCCTACAGACTTTACCTTCAGCAATGTTGCCGGTGGTCTGTGGTCTACAGTCGAAGTCGAAATTGGATTCATCTGTGCCAACCTTCCGGCTATTCGTCCACTTATCAGTCGCTGGTTTGGGCGCGGAAATGGCGGAAGCGGGGCTACAGGCAGTGGATATGGTGGTCACTATGGCGGCAATGGTGCTGCGTCGGCGTACGGCATGCACAGCAAAATCACAGCTAGTCGTTCCGGCCGCATTGCTCTTGGCAGCAAGAGTGGTGATCACGATCTTGAGCTCATGTCCCAAGGCAACAGCTCTGACGAAATCAACCTCACAAAAGCCGGTCGTCCGCCAAGCGTGCATAGCGACATAATGGGGAGCAACAGCAATAGCGATATCAACTCTCATGGTCATACAACCACCCGTGCTATGATGGCCGGGCAGCATGGCGGTGCTAGCAGTGGCATCCGTGTAAAGACTGAGGTTCAAATGACCGTGGACGAGTGGACCGAGAACGATTCTAAGAAACGTGGGGTTGACACCTTTACCATGCCAATGTAATCAAGTATTACATTTACATTCAGTCTTCGCTCACGCAGCGCAGTTCGGTAGAGTGAATATAGTTAGGGTGGGGGCACACATGGGCAGGATCCATGTTAGGCGGCCAATGTGCGACGATTCACTCTTGCCGTTTCCTGTACATGTAACTCTTCATTTTTGTATGTGTCATTTAGCTTCTCCAGTATTGCGCTATTACTTTTTTTGCAGAGACCCCTATAAGTTAGAGACAGCCTTATACCACTTGGATTTCAATGAAATAATATCTCGAGCTCCCGAACTGCTATATCTACCATCGCAAGCTTCATTGGGAAGATTCTCCGAGATATATTAGTTATCGGAACTGCCCGCGGCGGATTGTAATGTACATGTGTGACTTTCGTGATATAGTCGCTAGACTGTGCTACGCATCCGCGAGTGGGAATGATTGCCAATATAACCCTGGTAGGCAAAATACTATCAATTCGGAGACAACTCCGGGTAGAGTGACACTAGAATATCGCGAAAATCATCATTTATCAACGCCGGAGTATATGTAATTCAAGGATTTTTTTTTTTCACAAGATTTTACAATAAATGGGTTCTTGCGTCGCGCTCATCGCCTATATAGTACCGAATCTTTTGACTCATCTTCTCCGCAACGTTGATTTTCGAGAGGAAAGGAATCTCCTGTCTACCCCTGACTTGAATGATACTTCGGGTAGAGTCTCCATCACAAAGGAGTACAGTAACAGAGATGCCAAACTTGTTGGTTTGCAACGGGCGACATGCGGGAAGATAGACCAGGAGCCGATACACGGTACAAACGCCGAGCCGTTGTGCCGCAGCAGAAAAAAACGTGACCGGTAACGCCACATAGTGTCGCTGCATCGGCCTCACCAGGAGCTAGGAGAAGAACGAGTCCCAGGTACCTTTATTCTCTTGTTTCCTCAGCTCACACCTTTCTTTTTTTCTTCTCTCTCTCTCTGTCTCTCTCTCTCTTGAGCAGGGACAAGGCTACAGTTGCCTTCCTTGAAGAGATGTAATACGCTAGAACAAATACAGCAAATCGCGTATTCGTTTTCACAGGGGTCTGATGGCCTTGAACCCCGATGGACAGGTAGCCCCAGCTGAACTAGAAACCGTTTGTTTTTATTCGTGCGTCCTTACTCCATTCAAATGTCTATCAAATATGCATTGAGCGGAGGTGGGGGAAATTTGAATACAACGCTGTCCAGCATCTTGCCCCATTATTTTCCCCTGTTGTCAAGGAAGTACTTGTACGTGGGAGAACTCTTTACGGAGTTTTTTGACGTGCCGCCTGCCAGCCCCCACAAGCTACTTGACCCCTGAATTTCCTGTTCCCAAGGCGGTGTAGTTGCGTGGGTACGTATACTAGCTCAGCGCGGGAGTCACAGTAAGAATACAATCAACAGCGCACGGTAATACATAGTAGGAAAATTAAGCACCAAAGCCCAGTTTTGCTAGTTTAGAAGGCGGGCGCCGTCGCCGGGAGAGGCCGTATTATCGCCTTATTGTGCCCAGCTTATTCGGCAAAGGCTAACTTGTTTCGTCTTCCAATATCCTGGCAACACACTGACGGAAACCCACTCTGGTGCGGAGCACCTTTCGCACAAATTGGCGCATCTTCCACACTTACGTACACGTACATCGTGCAACACCTGCGCGGTAGCTTCTTTGATAGGATCTTGATACGGAGCATGTAGAACGGTTCTTTGAATTGCATCCGTACGGAGCGAGTGTCGGAAGCAGACAGCGGGCACACATCTCTTTTAGCCTCTAAGCACATGTGAGTATAGCAATCAACTAAACTTTTTCTTTCCAATATCCTTTTCTTCTCGTCATATAAACTACACTCGCGCCAGGTGTTGTTGTCGAATACAACTCCCTCGGTTCTGGTGTCCTTGGGAACAAGAACAGAAGACCCACTATCTCGCTATTTATTAGGAAGGAGCTGTCAGAAGCGAGCACAAGAGAACGACAAGGGGTGTCGACTAAAAAAAGAATGTGGAACAAAGAGAAAACTTCAAACTTTGGCATTAGAAGATTACGACAACGTTCCGTTTAGAGCCTTGGTATGTGCATATGCATTTGCTGTTTGTACGAGTATACAAAGATAGTCCGGAAGCAGGCTTGCGGAATCGTTTACCGGAACGGCCTCCGACCAGGTAGTATCCCTAATACACACAAGCTTCTCTTTCAAAGCCCCCCCCCCCGGGTCCCCATCCCAATCACCAAACTAGCGATGCAGGGTATTATGCAGCTAGACTTCTGCCACGTCCAGTAGTTTTCTGATACACTAAACCTTTGCCCTTGGCAGTATTCCCCTCGGTGTTGGTTAATTTTCCGCCAGAATCTTTGGTACCTCCCAGCCTTTTGCCCACAACCGCTGCTTCCGCAGACCTGCAGGCTATTATGGTGCCGCGGCAGCAAAAGACGCCACACTTCCTATCATTCTCCTTCATAGGCTTAGACATATCTGTGCTACAAGGTCCCTTCGCCACTTGCTTGGGCGTGTTAAATCATCCTTTCGGGCTGCAGCTTATCTTCTTCCTAAAATCACAATCGGGAAGAGCAAATGCAGCCATGTAGAAATATTGCAACGCTATTCACCAGGAATCACACAGGTAAATATATGCAGCATAAAGAGAAGAGTGGGAAACATTCACGCGCATGTTTGTCAATTGAACACCGTACTCTGTACATGTGTAGGAATCCAGCCACGGAACTCCAGAACAACGTGCTAGTTTGAGCACACCCACAGGACGCTGTCGGCATGGTGTTTTAGTGTCGACACAACCCACGTAAATATGGGAAAACCAGGCACAATACCCACTCTCTAATCTTTCTGTTGAGCAGCACGTTTTCCGCCCCGCTCTCAGTGCGACATACTCTCTTTGTGTAGTTACAGCCTGTAATTGGTTTCGTCTGCTCCGTATTGTTTTGTTTTTAGAAATAAAACTGTCCTGCTTGTTATAACATCCACAGAGGTAATACCCTATGTTACTCCAACTTTAGAGTAACATCTTACAAATCTCATTCCTCTTCTCAGAGATTGCACATGCTATAATCAAGTTAGTCTCTTTAGCACAATGCGTATATTAGACGAGTTATGTACATTAGCAACATTCGATTTCACAGCAGCCTCAATTGGGTTCGTTTGTGGCTTATCACTCAGAGCCTCTTAGTGCATATCGCGTTTGCTTTTATTGAGGCTTTATATTTTGTTCTTCTATCCTTACGCCGCTGTCTAAAGCTATCCCAGATCAGGCCAAACAGAAACACGTTTTCTTATCCATGGAGCAGCCCCGAGGTGTATGCCATGCGACTCCCCCCTGATCTAGTCCTACTTCTGTACGATCACCCTTGCTGATTGGGAGCCTATCTTCGCCCGCTCTAAAGCCATCTGGACTTGGTATCCGGATATGGTGACTGTGGTTGATATTCTTGATATTTAGGCACTCGTTGTTTGGTGATTCCTCCCTTTCTTTTTCTCGTTCTATTTGCCTTCAATCTACTCTTATCAACCGTCAAGACTCTGTACAATACATATCTTATTCCTTCCAGATAGCACATCCATAAACTTCGCTTCGTGTTTCTTTGCCACTCCTGATCACTTTCCCCATCAATATCCTGTATCATTAAGCAAGCTCTTTTCCCACTTCTATTTCCCTCTCTCACCGTCTCTCATTCTTGCCCTCGAGTCCTCGGTTGCCTCTATATCTAGCATGGCTAGCCTCACGCCAGAAGTCGCTGCAGAGCGTATTAAGCGCTTTGGAAAGTGTTATACTATTGACGATGTCATTCGTCTCCGTGCCCATGATGAGGAACAGACTCCAATTTTGGGCTTCCCTCGGCAGAAAGACGACCCAGCCGACTATGAATATTTCACTGGGTCTGCTTTAGACCGCATGGTTGATGACGCCTGTCGAGCCCTGGTGAAAAAAGGCTTTGTCGTGGTAAGTGCAGAATACCGTGCCCTGTGCATCCTCCTGCCGATCCTCATAGGAGAGATTGAGAGGCTGCCAGGATCGTATCTCGCCGAGTCTAAAACCCCAACCCATTATTGTGGCCCCGGTTTCTAATGCTCCATAGAACAGCAAAAAGACGATCACAATCTATGCCGCGTCCGATCTGTCTTTTGTGGTAACCTTTTTTGCCCTGTTCCGCATGGGATGCAAGGTGTTGACAATGTCAGCCCGCTTGGGCCCGCCAGCTTGTCTTTTTCTTATGGAAAAGGCAGAGTCGGATACCATCATACATGGCAACTCAGCACGTATTGACTCCACACTGGCTGAAGTGGCAAAAGAGCGCCCGGGCATCAAACTTCTCCCCATGTTGACGCGTGATGAATTTGACCACCCAGATGCGCCGCCCCAGCCGTCATTCACAAGAGATATCGAGGACCTTGAAGCTGAGCACGTTCAGGTGGCCCTTATGGCACACTCATCTGGTTCCACTGGCCTTCCCAAGCCTCTGCTGCTCTCTCACAGAAGCCTGATGAATTCTCTTGTATCGGGAACCGGTCTCAGAGCGTTTAATGCTCTTCCATGGTATCACGTCCATGGACTCATTACGTCACTGCAGGCCATGTGGATGCGCCGCCCAGCTCATTTGTTCAATCCACACTTACCCCTGACAGCTGGCAATCTTGTTGCTGCTTTGCGAGTCATCCAGCCTGAAATCTGCCACTGCGTCCCGTATGCCCTCAGCTTGATTGCTGAAGACCCTGCAGGTGTCGAAGTTCTAAAGAAGTGTCGTTTTGTAACCTCGGCTGGTGCCAAGACACCTGATGAGCTTGGTGACCGGATGATCAAAGCTGGGGTTAATCTTGGCGTGATTTATGGCTTGTACGTCATCTGAATTTCCTAATAATCTCCCCTAACATATATCAGCCCATCCCCTAACTTTTTTTAGGACTGAAGTCGGCCATGTCGGCGACTCCATTGACCGAAAACCTGGAGAAGAGGATACTTGGGCTTATGTGCGGCCTTACGCAAATCTCCACGAACATATCATGTTCAAACATATTGGCGGGACAACATACGAGACTGTATACCTAAAGTCGCACCCGGCCTTGCTGATGTCTAACTCTAATGATCCACCTGGTTCATATCACTCCAAGGATCTATTTACACCTCATCCAACTATCCCAAATGCATGGAAGTATATTGCTCGCCAAGATGACCGTATAACCCTCATCACGGGTGAGAAGATCCTCCCGTTGGCCATGGAAGGGGCGATCCGAGAGAACCCTCTCGTCCGAGACGCACTTATGTTTGGCAACGATCGGGCCGTCCCTGGAATGCTTATCTTCAGGGCACAGGCGGCCGCTGCGATGACAGAAGACGAGTTTATCCGAGCTATCTGGCCATCAGTCGAGCAAGCCAATGGCATTGCTGATGAGTTTGCCCGCATAACAAGAGAAACGACGGCGTCAATTGCATTTGGAGTCGAGTTCCCGGTGACAGATAAGAGTAACATTATTCGCGCCGCTGCCTATCGTCTATTTGAATCGCAAATTAACGCCATTTACACCCGGCTCGAGGGTGGCGGAACCCCTAACGGTGCAACTGACTCCACTCTAGTCAAGCCAAGTGGCCCTCTAGACATTGCCAATCTGGAGGCCTTTATTATTACCACCTTTAAAACACAGACTGGAATTGACTTGCCAAATGCTGAGGCCGACTTTTTCGCTTCTGGTGTTGACAGCTTGCGTGCTATTCAGGCCCGCCGCGTATTTCAAGAGTTGTTGGACTTTGGCAGCTACAAACTACCAACAAATGTAGTTTACGATGCTCGCAACGCTGCAAATTTAGCTCGTCTATTTCACGGACTTATCCAGGGAAATGGCAAAGCTGCTACAGTGCAAAATGGAAATGAGGTTAGCTCTACCAATGGTAACCATGCTAATGGAGCGATTGACGAAAGTCCATACGCTGTGATGGATGGCTTTATTTCAAAATACTCAAACTTCCATACGGAGCCACAGCACGTCACTAGTGAGTCCGTTGTTCTCACAGGCGCCACAGGTGCTTTAGGTGCACATATCCTGTACCAATTGCTCCACGATACGAAAGTTGAGCGAGTCACTTGTCTTGTCCGCGGGCCACATGGTCTTAAACGCGTGCATTCTTCCCTCAAATCACGCGGTCTTGATATTGGCACATCGCGGACCATTTCTCGTAAGCTCAACGTCCTTGAGACATCCAATCTTGGCGACAAAAACTTGGGACTAGACGCATTCGACTACAATGGACTTGTTGCCGACACCTCTCTGATTATTCATGCAGCCTGGCCGGTACACTTTGGGCTTTCGGCTTCAAGTTTTGAGCCTCACATTGCTGGCCTGCATAATTTATTACAGCTCTCACTACAGGTGCCTTCCCGTCATCCCGCACGGGTCATTTTTGCCAGCAGCATTTCAACTGCTTTTAACGTGCCTCGTCCTGGCAATGGCGAGCCGGCTGTAGTGAAAGAAGGGCCCCTTGCTTCTCTTGATGATGCCTCTAATATGGGATATGCACGGTCGAAGCTTGTAGGTGAACGCATCTGTGAAGCCGCCGCCGAGCAGGGGGCTAATGTCGCTATTCTACGCATTGGTCAAATAACGGGTGATACAGAGCTTGGTATATGGAATGACAAAGAAGCTATTCCCTTGATTGTGAACAGCGCACTAGAGCTCAAGACACTACCTTTACTCAATGGTGAGAAGGGTCGTTGCGAGTGGATTCCGGTTGATGTCGTCGCCGCTTCGTGCCTGGAGATTGCCAGCGCTCTTAAAGGAGGCCGTGACATTAATCATACCAGTGTGGCCAACGGAACAAACGGTGGCCACAGCTTCGTTGGACCTAGTACAAACGGTGCGACAAATGGCACGACAAACGGTAGTGGTTTCAAAGCCAATTACTACAACATTAACACTACTCATGTTTTATCCTGGAATGAAGATGTTCTCCCAGCTTTCAAGAAGGCTGGGCTAGAGTTTGAGGCAGTGCCATTGTCTGAGTGGCTGAAGAGGTTGCGAGCACGAGGTGATGTACTTGGAGCGGAAGCTGCTAAACGTCTTCCAGCTCTCAAGTTAGCCGACTATTACGAGAACAACTATGAGGAATCTGAAGTGGCTGGCATCCGGTTTGATATCAAAAGGGCTTGTCGGGACAGCCCGACACTAGCCGAATCTCCCAATGCCGCGGAAGCCCAGCTAGCTGGCAAGTATTTGAAGGCATGGCTTAAGAATTGGAAAAGCCAGTGATATGCTGAAGAGGTAGTTTCATATGCTTGTTTTACACCCATTGGCATTTTTTTTTACGACATGAATGAGAGTGCTTTCGTTTTCTAGGTAGTTTCAGTCTATTGTGTTGTATAGTGCTCCAGAGTCTTTGTATCTCGTTTAATTTAGAACTTTCAAGTAAAGAAGCAAGAGGGATACAGACCGTGTTCATTGATTTTTTTAACTGCCTTAGCCTTGCTTTTATCAGGCTTACTCGAGACTGTTTCACATGGACCGAATGCGTTCTTAATCTAATGGTCCATCAGCCACGGGAGATCTCGATCTAAATCCATGATCTTATTTTTCTTTGACTTGTATTTACTTCGTGAATTAAATACCCTGTTGAGAATCTCGGCTCCTTGTCAAGGTAGTCCGCTTTGCTAGACCACCCTGTGCCAGGCTGTTGCTGTACCGTGTATGATGATATTGCATTCGACTATGAGATGTGCTAAGTCTTCGGCGGGTTTTTGGGGGTGTAGAAGAAAAAAAAAAAATTAAGGCATACTTGAAAATACCGTTGCACTCTGTGAAAATTCAGAATACTGACATGGCTAACAATATGACTACAAGTGCTGCTTTTAACATGTCATTTAACGTGAGACTGGCTGTGTTGGACAAGAGATTAATAAGCATAGCCGTATATTTAATCCAAGCTCACTCATTGCAAGCCACTTCTCCAGCAGCCGTAAGCAATAATCGCTTCAGAGTCCTCTGCAGCTGCTTTGTTTCCTCTACGCTGAGGGCTAGGTCTTAGTCAAACGCGCGAGATATTGGCTTCTTCGATGTTTTGGGCCCACTCCGTAGCTATGTTCCTCGTGCTGGTAAATCTTAAGAAAGCGTTGGTTTTTCGGATAAGAATTAGCTGTGTCGTTGATGCGGAGAACGCCATGGCCGTTCGGAAAGTTCAACCGCTGCTACAAGGGAATAGACTGATAAAATGGGAACATTCCTACCGTAAGCCTCGAGGGTTTCGAAAAGTAGCAGCTACCACCTGTTCGCGCAAAGCCTTCTTGCTAGCGTTAAGGTAGCTTCGTTGACAATACCATGTGTTCCTGCTCTGTAGATGAACACCTGTATGGGATCATCGCCGACGCAAGACTTGCCTGGAAGCCGACGACTCTAGACAATCATGCCGCCAGCCCGACAGCTTTAATCCCAAGACTAAATCATACAACATCCCATGACATAAGCATTGGTTTAGCATATCCCAAGCTAATTATGCTGCTACCAGTAACACTAGGCGAAGGATCCGAAGGAAAGAAAACTGCCCATCGCCAACAGCTCGTTAAATTGCTCGGTTTTCAATGCCGGGATGTGCTACTACGTCAAAACCTACACTGTAGACGGTTAAGATACGGCTCATGTAGGATATATAAAATGCGGGTTCTGCAGCAGACGTTTGTAAGTTGACTCTCAAGACTGGTGCGGCCACTGAAGGCTATCACCGAGATGCAATGACGATGGTCAACTTTGATAAAAGTACTGGTGGCCTTAGTTGGAGGTAAGAACACCGCCAAGGCTGGGCGGTTAGCTTCTGTTTCGGCATAAGTAAGCCAGGGATTTTATTATTTCAAATCGGTTATATTTGATCAATCATGGGATCCTAGTTGGCGACCCGAAACGCAAACATGAAGAGCCCGGCCTAGACCATATCCCCGCATGCTGCTATTACTTTTCCGCTGCTACTTATAGATTGCATTCCCACCAACGCGTACTCTTTAGGAAACATATAAAACAAAGATCCGATGAAGCTAGCCCTTTTCTCCAACTGAAGTACAAATGTTGACTGCTGTTGGTCGTTGCTGGTAGGTGTCCCTGAGACTAGCTTGGACCATGTACGCATGATGTAGAGTTGGTATATGACCGGCACTTAGAAAAGCAGAAGCATGCGCAACAATGCCAGATGGAAGTTTTTGGATGCAGTTGAAGTTTTGAAATAACCTGTGGGAAAAGAGTCGTCAAATAGCTATGAAGTTGCCCTTGTTGCTCAGTGTTTTCGCCAGATCGCAATGCAAATGGTAACGTCAGGCAAAGTTGGCACCGTGCTTTATGGGCTGGAGGCAAACCAAGATGACAAGGTAAGGTGTAGACGTTGGCATGCCAAAGGGGTGCAAATATTTGACTACTTCTAAGATACCTCAGATTGCAATGAAGCTGTCGAGAGTGATTCTACACGGACAGAGTACCCAACTTGGATTATCTATATTTTGCAATTTTTGCTCTGTGCTGCGCCTACGTTATCCCTTCTCTCCCCAAACCTGGTTTTCTGTGCCATAAGAGGTCCAGTTAGTGATGCCGAGCCATCGTGGCTGTGATATTCTGATGTGTCTTGCGGGAAGAGCTCAGAAACCCCTGTTGAGATTATTAACGGCGGCTAGAGAACACGGGACTTCATAAAAATCCACAACCTACCATTTCTGTCCTTCTGTCTGAAATCTGCGGACGAAGCTAATGTACCTTGTTTGCGTCGGAACCATCGCCGCAGCCGAGGCGGCGATATATTTCTTTTTGAAATTCAACAATTGTAGGGACACCAATTGAGTCAACGGCTGGAAGTAGCTGTGTCGCGAAAAGACCGCAGACACCGGCCTTTCGATCAACCCACTAACCATGATGTTTTGTTAGTCACCGACTTTGAGGTTAATATTAAATAGGGATTGCCACACACCCAAAGTATGTGATATAATCCGCTCCACATAAGAGCACCGTCCTGGAGGCCAGTTTGGGTATCCCCGTCAATGAGTGCGCCGCCTAGCCCCCAGTCATATTGGCCTCGTTTGAATACGCTGCGACAGATCCAGACTGGCTGGCCTAGGCACTCATCTAACGGTTTTCGCTGCTCACCAGTCAATTGTTTAGTGAACATAAGGGCTGTCGTCTCCGGCTTCAGTAATCGGCCATCGTCAACCAGGAGCGAGTAGAGAATAGTGCCGAAATCATTCACGGTACTATGAATTCCCTCACCCCCAGCACACACGTCTTCTTTGTTGCCACTTTCACTGCTATCTGTTTCAGCGTCGGGAAAGTATGAGAGCTGGCCTGTCTCGGGACTGCGGTAAGACAAGCCAGACAGCCTGGCAGAGATGCTAGCATCACGACGGGGAAAAAAGGTGAGCGCCGTTAGCCCTAGCGGCTTCACAATGTTTCTGGCAAGCCATTCCTCCAAGGAACATCCTGCAACGCGCTCGAGCACGCGGCCCGCCCATGTAACCCCGCTACCATAAGTCCAACCGGCACCGGGATCATGGAGCAACGGGTACGAGCACCGCTCCTCTATGCTGTTGCCCGCTGCAACTGTCTCACCACGCCACCAGCGGACACGCCACAGTGGCTGCCACTGGATGAAGTCGTAGCCGGTGCCAGCCGTCTGGGTTAAAAGTAATCGCAATGTGATTATGGCGGATTTGCTGCGGGGTCGCGTGAGTGGCTTTCCGTACCAAGTAAATCCTGTCAGAACCTCCTGCTCTGCCAGCTCTGGAACATGCTTTGCGACGTCCTCATCAAGTCCAATCAGTCCTCGTTCCACAGCCTGGAGTACAGCAATGGTCGTCACTAATTTAGATGACGAGGCCAGTCGAAAGACTGTGTCCAGGCTCATAGGCACCCGCTTTGATTCGTCTTCCTCCTGGAGGCTCTCGACACCTAGGGCACGGCTATACCGAACATTGCCGCTCTTGTCTTTTGCCCACATGGCCACACCCGCCAACCCGCCTGTTTCTATCGTCTTCTCGATTAACTCGTCGAACGACATGGCCGCTATTGATCCTAATCAATGATGGCTGTAACGTTGAGTTAATGACTGGCCCTTTGGATTCAAGCGGTCTCATTCATGGTATCTTTGCAGATGCATCCTATTTGGAGACTCAGGGGATGGCCCTTCTTTTAATGGCATCTTCGGTTCGACCGGGGCATTTGAAGGATGCGCTAAGAATATGCAGAAAGATGAGTTTTGTTCACTAGACATCCTTGCGGGTAAACCAGGCAAGAGCATACCAAGAATGGCATGCATATTGAGGCTGGTCGTTGTGCTCGATTTAGACTTGCACTCGCCTATTCTCTTCTTTGCCACAACCGCGGGCAGTTTCGTTATTATTGCTGGTCAATTTAAAAAAAACATCGATATTACCGGCCGTAGCAAGAATTCTGTGACAACAAATATCTGCGCGATGTACTTCTCTACCTTTGTTACTTTCTCCCTGCCAAGCCAAGAAAGAAGGACCCATCGCTCCCTCTTTCTATTGTCTAAGAAAAGAAACACGGCTGTGCCGAGTATCCGGTTGGCGAAATGGATACAAGTAATTGGAAACGAGCTTGCTAAAGGAAAAAAAAAAAAAAACTCACAGAAGTCTTACCGTAAGCTAGAGTTGATCAACTTACGCCGCCTTTAACCATATATCGGAAACCATATATCGGAGAGGCTCCGACTCGGTGCCATTCGACATTTCACCTAGGAGTGAATCATTCCATTGGAGCCGAGAACAAACGTATTAAAGTATAAAATATACTTATATTAGCCTACAGATCAATGCCTTGCTGCTCTGCACCCCTGAACAATTAAGCTTTTGCAACACGCGGGGGAACAGCTACCGGCATCTCGACTTCAGCCGGGCCGCTCGGTTGGCACTGCGCGACAACCTAGCCGACTTTAGAACGTAGATGAGAAGTGTTCCTATTAATAACAAAGAGATGAAGCATGAATTGTTGGCCTGGCTAATGCACTGCAGTTACTTGGGCTGTGCAGGATACGGAAGATGTATCTCATCATGCCTCCTGAGGGCATATGACATCAAAGAAAAATGATGGCCACGGTTACAAGACACTCTTCATTGACAGGACACACTGAAGCAATAGATGGTTTATTTAGAATCTTCTGCCAAACATGAATTTAAGTCTAGATCAAAACAGCATATCTCTCTCCCTTGAGTCAAAGCACTCCATGAAGACATTAAGACGCTAAACTATGATGGACATGCATTGTTGACCATTGTGTTGTGAAATAATAAAGAAAAAGAGGAAATCAAGAATAAAAGCCAAATTAAACACAAAAAAAGAACTTTTACTCATTCTTTTTGATACGTCTCTTTTGGTGATGTTTTCGTAGACTGAGGATATGTCGTCGTTGAATAAGAGACTTGATGTAATCCGTGATCATTTCGTGCATCACGATAACAATTGTGAAGAATATGACAGGGGCCGAAATCTTCCAGCTACCAAAGGAGGACGAATCGATAGTTAGTCAATGCATCTAAATCGAACCAACAACAGGAATAATTTGATCTCACAAAAAAGAAACGCCACGCTCTAGGTCAGTAAAGTTCTGAAAGTTTTGACCAAAGTATCCGGTCAGGAAAGTCAGTGGCAGGAATATAATTGTCACAACAGTTAGCTGTTTCATTGACTCGTTCTGGTAAGCAGAGATTGTGTTGAAGATCAGCGAGATCATGTTTTCTGCTTGCGCCTTGATCTGCTCCAGTGTCTCCGTGATAAGAACGCAATGGTCCAACACATCGGAGAGATAAACGTAAGTCATCCTAAATCGTCAGACTAAAACATACATATAGTGCAGTAGCATGCACGCCTGCAGCATGTAGGAAGAACGGGAGGGTCCATACGGTGAGATGATAACGCCTTTCTCGGGATTTTGAAAATCATCTAAGACTATGTTGTCTGTCTTGTGATCCCGAAGCGTATTGATTAAGTTCATCACTGGGTTGATAAAATTCAACACCTTATTCATTTCGGTGATGGCGATATAGAGGCTCTTTGTGTGGTTAACGCTTGGCCGCGTGAGCACGTCTAGTTCTAAATCGCCGATCACGTCTCCGTAGCACACTGTGACAGGAATGGCTAAGTCGATGATGGCATCTAAAATAGCTTGGGCGACCATAGACGCGTCACAAGATCGGCGCAGACTTGTGTCCGGCAAACGAAGTCGCTTGAGAATAGGCTGTTCCACGTCTTGAGCCGAAAGCTCAAAGAAAGAGATGACCGTGTTATCGTTGGTAATAAAAATGGATACCTGCTCTGCCGCGACGGCAAGGTTCTTTGAGCTAAGAGCAGAATGACTCTCCATGAACTCTGTTCGCGCATCGTTAGGAGAAGCACGATAACGTTGAAGTGTTCGAAACTGGTTCACATGTGACAGATCCGGAGAGACGTCCCCTGCGGCAAGATGGGAAGACGGTCTCGAATTCTGGCCGCTCTCTAACGTCTTCGATGGAAAGGCGTCAGGAGATCTCTGTCCGGCATTGTCTTTCTTGTTTTGTCGAAATATACTCTTTAGTTTTTCTAGTAGAGTTGTACCGGTAGAACCAAAGCTGCCAGAACACTTGCTACTTTTCAACTCGTCATTCTCGTTGTATTCTTCGTCTCTGTGGAGAGTACTACGCTGGGCTTCGTCGAAACGAACTAGCTTCTGCAGTGTCAAAATCATGAACGTATGAGTTGGGTACCTAGAGAGCAAAGGAGAGTATATATTAGCTCTTCGCCAAGCCTAAGGACGAAAGGCGAGCGTAGATTACCAGTCAGCTTTTGTTCGATTTCGAGTGTTTAGCAGGTCTTCAATGGCTAAGCGATGGAGGCATTTGTGGTTTCCTAGAATCTGAATCACATCCCAGCTGAGACCGTTCACGTTGATCCAACGGCACTTCATGTCTTGGTGCTGCGGTATCTCCAAAAACCCGGCCAGCGTCGAGTTGTCCAGGAGAGTTGTTGTCATGTTAGACCGGCTAAAGTCGACAACTGTTATCTTACTAGGAGCTTTCATCCGCATTAACGTCTCGCTGCCGCCGTCAGGTTTTCTAGTGTCGATGCCAGGCTCAGCCCCCGGGTGCCAGCCTGGCCGGACTTCGTACTCTGAAAAGTTATCGACATTGCGAAATGTAAACGCCCGAGTCCCCCGGCGGTGTATACTAGGTTCAGTTGGCGATAAGATGTTGGCGGGGGGAGGCTCGGGCTCAGAGCATGTGCGGCCGCGGCCAGGGTTCGGCGAGTTGAGGGATAAGCCTTGCGGCGCTGTAGATGTACTAGCGGCAGTTTCGCCGTGTAATGCGTAGCGGATATGGGGTGGCGGTAGTGTGGGTAGCGTGGAAGGAGAAGGAGGGATGCCAGAAGGGCTTGAAGTAGATCCGATGGGGAAATCTGTGCGTTGAGAATCTCCAGGAAACGTGGGGCGTTGTGGACTAGATAGCGTCAAGTCGGAACTTTGAGACGACATATTGCTACTGCAATTAGCGCGTGAGTGATGCTGACCAAGACATATGGCATCTGAGAGTGCGGAGACACGAACAAAGAAAATGTAAATACGAACCAAAAGGCGCAAAAGAAGGAATGAGGAAAGTGAATGGGAGAAGAGAAAGGGAAAGGGGGGGCTTCATGAACTAGACTTACTTAATGGCCTAGGCGAAGGTGGGTTGACATTGAAAGCACCATTCCAGAGAAAACGAAGCTGAAAGCTCGTGGTCGAGAAACCTGGCTCAGGATTCTCCTGAATGAAACAATGAAACTGATTTGCGACAATGCGACCATGTTTTAATGACGTAGCCCCCACTCCCACGATTACCAGCTAGCCACGTGAAGGCGCCATTAAAATAATTAAATTGCATTTTAATATGATACGAGCTTCAACGGAGTGCGTTTGTAGTTTTCCTACGGATGGAAGTAGTAGCGACACTGCTTGCACATTGGCTATCGGACGTAACAATACGTCAGAATGGTGAAAGCAATAAATTTTAACTCTATGCTTTCTATACAAATGTGGGATATCGTACAGGACGGTTTGCATTGTCATTTTCGAATAAAATACACGAGGAACAGCGCAGAGCGCGAAAGAATGGGAAGAGAAAGAGAAGGGGCGGCAGGAAAGGAGAAGGGGATCGGACAGGCGGAGAAAGTCTGATCAGGGAGACAGGCGGAGCATGGTGTGAAAAAGAACTTCAAGGGAAAACAGCAAATAGTTGGGCTCCATTTGTCGGACATTCACCAGAAATCAAGCGTCCATCTCCGGGCAAGATACAGACGTTGCCATTCTCGCCGGATGGAGCGAATGCAAAGCTGAAGGCACCAATGAAGGGTACCAGCTGGTCGGTGTTGGTCTGGCCGGCTGATGAAGAGTTAGCAGGCGTTAATCCGGAAGGACAAGCAAGGTATGGACAATAGAGAGAGAAGACTTACTTCCATCGGCGCGACCTCCACAAGAAAACATATTGACAGTGTCATTGGTACCCCGACGCCCGTCGAAACTGATACAACCGTTCATTAGAGTGCTTACAATGAGGGCTGTGCCAGGCACGTCGTTGTGTTCGCCAGCGGTGATGACATCCCATCGCTCATTTGGCGTGCCCGCGCAGTCAACTAGTGAGATGGGTATGAGATTCTCTCGGAAATCGCCCGCGGTCGGATCCACAAAAAGACATTGGCCATTAGGGGCGCGGATCGTGACATCGGTAAAGTTGCGCGTGGCAGTATTATCTCGCGGATTTGCCTCGGCGGCCGCTGACGGGTTCAAAGTGCCACCACGCGATACAGGGACCGCTGATGAAGGAACAGCAATGGTAGTAGCCACACCTGTTACTCCATCACCCTGGGCACTAGTTGAAGAGGCAGCCACAGCGCCGAGAACAACATCAGCCGTGCTAGACACAGACTCTATCGAGCTAGCCGTAGCTGCTGAGGCGGTTACGATCACGGTTCGCGTCCGTCTGCTAGAGCAAGCAGTCTGCTCGGCAGCCACCGACAACGATGCAATAGTGGAAATAGCCGAGGTTTCAGACGAGGTGGTCACTGATGATATAGCAGCTTGGGATGGTGTTGTGGCAGTTGCAACGCGGGAAACAGACACAGCGGCGGCAGCACTGCCAAAAACAAATGACTGGTTTTCGTCATCTGAGTTACAGCTTGCAATGTCCACCTCGTTACCCTTGACAGTTAAGCAGGACCCCAGTGAATTCTCAGGTTCGAAAAAGAGAGGACCAGCCGTTCCATTAAAAGAGAAAAGCTGTGAATTTGTCACTTGCCCACCTATTACGCCCAGCCTGGTTAGCCATTTTCTATTTGTATTGCGTGAATGGGGCAGGATGAAGCCACATACTGCCGTCGGCACGACCTCCGCACGAGAAAAGGAGAACTTGGTTTCCTGCAGCCCGGCGAGGATCAAAATTGAAGCAGGCCTCAGTGAGCGTGCTCACTATGAGCATGGAATTGGCAACGTTGTTATGCTTTCCGGCTGTGATGACGTCCCATCCCTGACCGTCGGTGGACCCGCAAGCTGCGACCTGGATAGGTGTCAAGTTCTCACGAAAGTCTCCAGAGAGCTTGTCAACGAAGAGGCAGCGACCGTCGGATGTTGTAATCTGCACATTGGAGAAGGCACGGGTGGCCGTGTCGTCTCGTTGCTGCGCTTCGGCTACAGCGGCTTGATCAAGAGAGGTTACCGTTCTGGGCAAGATAGGGTCGGCGTAACCTGCGGCAGCGAATGCGGCCCATGTAAAGGCCGAAAAGTAAAGAGTGGTCAACATCTTTAAGGCACTAGGAACAAAAAATAAAATAAAAAAAGACCCTGTCTTGAAAGATGAATATATGGTGTAGTGAAAGAGTTCGAAATGGAAAAAAAAAAAAAAAAAAATGAATGGAGACCCGCTCGATAGAAGCTGAAGCTCTCAGAGCAGACAAAAAATTGCCAGAAAAGAATGAAGTCGGGGAAAGAAAGAAGAGAAAAAAAGAACGGCGGAGAATAGTCCAAACTAAGAAAAGACAAAGGCCCTACTTGGAAAGAATAAGTCGGACGAGTAGCAAGATGCTCTCTTCATATATATAAGCCTATCTTCCCCTTTGTCGTTGGGAGCCCCCTGGTCATCTTCACGATGTCTTGAGAGCAGCTTTGGGCAGTAGTATTTCTGTGAAAAGCTCGGCGCTTCCAAAGCGGGTCGCCATGAAGACCCGCCGGCTGGTCCCTGACTTCAGGTGTCTTACGAGAACGTCTCGATATGGTAATTTCTGTGATTCCCCTAGTTATGAGCACGGAAGAATGCCTGCATTTGTGCTACTAAATTGTTGAGTTTGCCCATATACGAGGTGCGTATTCAACAGCGATAGCTGAACCACCCCAAGCCTTTCCAAAAACATGTAAGTGGAAACAGCAGGAGAAACAGGGTCGCAGCAGAGAGGCCTAAGGGTTCAAATTGAACCCATGTTTATGGAAGGAGGAATTACCCGCAAAGGAGCAATCTCCACAGACCCGGTCGATCTGATGAGTTGCGATGAAAGCTTAAAACTTCAATACATAATGAAGACGAACTAGGGATTACCAGGAAGAAAAGGAGTGTTGGTTAATGCTCACGACCGCACTGGCTGGTCTGACCTGGGGCTGACCAGGCCGTCCTGAAACAATACACGTTGGAGAGATGAGGTTGTGTTGAACACTCTCAGACCTTGAGCTTACAGAGGCTGAAGCTGGGGCTGCTTCTAATTCGCACATGTATGCAATGTGACCTCTATGAGGGGCTTGGTTACAGGTTACCGTTGCAATTCTCTAGTGCGACAGATCTTCCCCTTTTCGATGATTCGCAACCCCCTGGCTTTAGCGGCGGCTCAAATTGCTGCACTGGCTGAGCATCAGAACCAGACACTGACGTTTAGAGCACGAAAGAAGAAAATCCAACACAGTAGGGTATACGCACATGCATGCCGTAAGTTTATGATCTTCATTTCGTTTGATGTTGCTTGAGGCCAGTATAGTTGTAGACGTTGTTGCTCTGATCTGCTATGAAGATCGATTTCACATTAAGCTCTAATTGTGAGGGCTAAGCTTTATGACGAAAACCACCTCCCCAAAATACCAATAAAAAAACAAACCGTCCAGAAAGTCAACCCATAATATGTTGCCATTTCTGAGGAATATTACGGAGTAATACGACTCTCTCGTGCCTGGCAGAAAACCCAAAACTTTAATTGAAACCAAGCCAATTGAGCGGCCAGCCCTGGTTTGGGTACTACCCTCCTTTTACCACGTCCCCACAATGATCACCTGAAATTTCTCCGTAGAACAATTGCAAACGGCCATTATTGTTGCACCGTTCCCGACGTGACTACTTCGAGATATTATCTGTATGTACCCCGTAGAAGGAAGAGAGTTCGGTATGTAAAAACATGTTCGAGCGCTTTGGTATCAGCCATCAGACAAATGTTGGAGACTCGACAAAAAAGACAGCGGTAAGACTCTATGATCCCCACTTATAGATTTAGTTTTATTGGTGCTAATACGATTGACTTTTCACATATTCCGTAGAGCCATTAGTTAAGTAGATGACATATATAACACTGGATTTAGATTATCAACAATCGGAGCAAGAGAGATAGAGAGGAAGAAAGAGGATAGGGAAAAAATAGGGTTTGTTTCTAGATAAAAGTGGGAAAAGGTAGAGAAACACCACAATATAATCTCATGACCGCTCCATGTTAACAATATACCGTACAATAAAATTCACATTATGTCTTCTTCTCAATGAAAACGTCCAAGCCTTCCTGGACAACGAAGAAAGTGGCATGAGCAATCAGTTCGCGGTCAGGATGAACCAGTGAGAAGCGAAAGTCTCGGAGCAAGCGAGGCAGCACTTTGTTGATCTCAAGGAGTGCCAGGTTCCTGCCGATGCACAGATGGGCACCACCACCAAACTGAACCAACACTGTTAGACATCATAGGATAGAACTTAGAGAAAAATTGAGACTGGGAGATACTAAAGACGTACCTGGAACATGTAGCGCTCCATGCGGCGGCTGCGCTCCTCGTCCTCCGTCCAGCGCTCAGGCCGGTAGATGTCGGCATCGTCACCGAACGTGGCCTTATCGCGGTGCAAGACCCAACCATTCAAGGCAAGGCGTGTCCCCCCCGAAAAGAAAACACCATCTAACTCAACACCCTCTGGAGGAACCAGCCGTGTAATGTTGAGGCCGACAGCTGGGCGGACCCGCATCCCTTCTTTCAAACAGGCCTGGAAATATGGTAGGTTCTGGCCCTGGGCCCAAGAAACGTTACCCGTTGGTGGGATAGTACCATTTGCTACGGCGGTATCGATTTCAGCATTCAGTTTATCATAGACACGCCTGTCATGCAATACATGCCAAAAGAAGGACTGCATCGTGGAGGCTGTGGAGTCCGATCCGGCAAATCTAAAGGAAAGATCAGACAAAACGTTAGTAACAGTATCAAAGCATAACAAAGAGACCCCATGCATATAGAGACAAGCCATCAACCTACATGGCACCGTGCGCAACTGCGAAAACGTCACCCTCTCGGAATTTCTCAGGATCCTTCAGGTGGCCCTTGATCAGACTAGCCAAAAGATCCTGCCTGCCGTCGCCACCACGCCATCGGCCCTCACTCTCTTTATCGAAGGGTTTGCGACGGCCAAGTTCCTCCAGAGCCATGCGCGTGATCAGCGCATTCTTTGTGTCCAGAGCTGGAATCAGCTTCCACAAAGGATTGCGCCGAAGGACATAGTCCAGCTCCGGTACTTGACCGACGATGCCGTTGTACCTCTGGGAGTTGTCGATGGTTTTGATTGCGTTTTCAACATCGTGACCCTGTTCGAGGAAGCCGAAGCTACGGCTGAACGCGACTTCACCAAGGACATCAAAGGCGAAATAGTGCAGCCAGGCGCCTAAATCGACTTGCGGCCCCCGTGTGTCTTGGGCCATTCCGCCAGCAATGTTGGCCATCTTGCTCATAAAGAGCTCGATCGTGTCATCGATAAAGGGACTCAGCTGCTGCATCGCAGCCATGCTGTATGGGACATTTGCGACTTTTTTCTTCTGAGCATGGACATGTTCGCGGACTTCAGTGAAGATATCTGGATTCTCAGGCGGCGGGAAGACGCCATAGAAATCAGTCTTGTAAAAATGCTTTCCGGCGCTCAAGACAAGACGAGCAGTCTCGGGCGAAGATATTGAGACCTCATCGGGGGCAATTCGAACGATTGGTCCATATTTGCGATGTAGTGCAATGTGATCCCAATGTGTGTGGGTTGACGCCGTTGACATAACTTTCCATAATCGCGAGACCGATGCTAGGAAAGGCCCTGGGTAGCGGCGTAGCGGCGAGGCATATCTCTTGTAGAAGAGACGGCTGACAATAAGTAAAGGCAACAAAATGGTCCAGTAGGCCGCCCAGATATTGATGAGCTTGCTGAGAAGAGCGCGCACCGGAGAGATTGTGCCGGCACCTGTTTGCTCAAATCTAACAGCCATTGTGAAGATCGGGCCAGGGAGATCACAGATCAAGAATCGGCGGTGGATTCAAGGCTAGAATCATGTCAAGAGATGATGAGACTTTTAGCTTCTGATCTCTTCGGAGACCTCTGGGAACGAGCAGGCCGGCGGTCACACAGACAACTGTTGAAGTTGTAAGTTGCGGGAACCTTCTTTTTTGTTATCCCCTTTTAAAATTTTCCCGTCTCGTGCGTTGTCACTTTCTCTCAAATTATGTGAATATCGTAGGATTGTTTGTGATGCTTTATGTCTGCGTTTTCATAACAAGGAAAGCAGATAGCTAATAAACAGAGACGGCAATCTTGGCTCTCGTCGCCTTTTAATGGAGTAATTCTAAACAGCTTCTGACCTCTTACCCCAAGAGTTCCCCGGGTAGCTTTCGCCTACTTCATTTCCGAGAGTTCATCGGCTTAATTCATGAGAACCAAACGAGAGCGTAATTGCTGCAGAGTTACCAGCATGAACAATAAACGCGGCTGCCCAGGACCGCTAAAAGGGGTTGTGTTTTGGGTTTGACAAGGCCAACCAACCAGAGAAGTGCCGATGACAGCCAGGTGGATTCAAGAGATACCAAGGCTACCCACCTTCTCCAGCTGACACCTTTTATCCTACGACAAACCTTCGCCGACTATCGCATTCTGTCCTAGCACGCTTACTTTGAAGAGGTCATCAATCTACCGAACGCTAGGTAGATTAAGAGATATTGTTTCAATGTGGGCTCCGAGAACCGTATGATTTGCGTTTGCTCTCGTAGCATTCAAATAGTTGAATTTTCGTTGGCACCTCTATGCGTAATCATGACCAAGCTAAGCACATCTAGAGGATCCATGCCTGATAAAACAAAAAGCTCTAACATCAAAAAGAAAATGTCGTCGGTGCCGAGTAATTTCACCGCGGGACTGAGAGAATACCCGCTCGTGGGTTACAAGCGCAGAGGTGAACATCTTGTAACAGTCTCACCTGAATACTTGATTAGACTTGGCGAGCTCACCAGGATGCAGTAAATAATTATGTATATAGCAATAACCTCACAAAAGCAGCAGCTCGGCGTGCGTCAAATGCCAATACACAGTGAGCAACGTCACAGTTCTTCTCTTGGGGCGATGGGTGTGGGGATCTTAGAATGTAACTTGCACTGGGAAGACATCAAGCCTTAGTATGCGGGGAAAAGAACACTGAATATTAGCCGAACTGAGATTCTTCAATTGACCCTACGCATCATGGCTGCCGCAAATGTCTTTTCGATGTGGTGCCATATGAATATGTTAAAAAGTCACTATCGGTTTTATTCAAAACAAAGATGACAGATGCCCCCCTAAGGCATATCAGATCAAACCCCAGCTGCTGCCCCGTAAAACATACCCTTTGGAAGACAAGCTATGATGATTCTCAGGGCTCTCTAGCCGAGAGAAGGGCCTAGGAAAGGAGACGTACTTACTTCTCACTGACTTTTTTTTTATTTTTTTATTTTTAAAATAATAAAACAAATAACAGCAACAAAAAACTAAAATGATGTGACTAGTTGCACGGCGGGAACTCCCAAGTAGCATCTTACGATGAATCTACTCACACTGGATGCATCCGAGACTGGTGCTGATGAAGCACTTGGGGTGGCAGTAAGGTAGTTAGTTACATCGGAGCCATCATCCCGACCAATAATGCTGGAAGGGGTCTTCACAGATGTTGTCATCACGCAAATATATTTCCCCGTATCCGGGACCAAAGTTCAAAAGCCAACCAATTGAAACACTATGAAATTGACTTATCGTAAGATACATACAGTGGTGTACTCCATATTTTGTTCACGTGGTAAACGAGGCTTTCCATAGGTTGATGACGTAATAGAACTGTTACTAAGGCTTAAACACTTTCAGAGTATTACCCCCTGGTATTAGGAAACTTTTTTTGAACCACCTTCAAGACCGAGTTAATAGCACCATGCAGAGTGCTGCTTAGAAATTGAATTTTCAGAAGCAAACTGGCCAAACCTAAGTGAGCAACACGGTAATACCGTAGCAAACACCTTGCCTTGGGAAGAGCCTTGTGATATTTCTTCTATTTGCCACTTTCTTCAACGGTCATCTCCAGTGTGGAATTGTTTCTCGTAAACGGCGCACCTTTTCGTCGTTTCCGCCCGAGATACGTTATTAAGCAGATATGGCATCCATAACCTCTTGCTCCTGCTCGGCGGTAATCGCAACCGTGGTGTCCGAAGCTCTTGAAGCGACTTCAAAAAGAATGTTTCGCGCCCAGAAAGTCGCGCTGCTTGTTCCTGGACCATTATCGACCTCTCCAATCCCCGACTTCCTTTTGCCCTCCTACACCCCACGATACCCGGCCGCTTTTCGTCCCTCCCCGTCTAGAACTGCGAACCATGTCAATCGCGCAAGCTTGTCCCCTATGGCCGGGGCCCAGCAGGCAGCCAAGCGGGCGCAGATGCTGCGATGCCGGATATTGCCGGAAGATCAGCGTCGGCAAGGAGTGTTCTCATTGATGGCAGGAGGTACTTCCTGGAGCCCAGCTACCACCGCCACTTCGCCAGGTCACGCTACTTCACAACAGCTCCGGCATTTTTCGGTGACGACAGAAAGACTGAAGACACACACAATTCTGAATCCTCAGATGGGTGAAGATGGCAACGAGATGAGACTCGAGATTACGCCTCGCGCTGCTGGGGTAGGTAGTGTTTGCACGTGCTGTTTTTTTGATGCCTGATCGCTGACAGCAAGATGCCAGCGTCTTTCCAAAGTTATGGAAAAAGACAACAACATGCGACTGGCGCTCCGCGTCCAGGTCGAAAGTGGTGGTTGCCATGGATTCCAGTATCTTATGAGCCTTGTGACTCTACCCGATCAACTGCCTCCAACTTCGGCCCCGCCAGAGACAGTGCCAGCTAATGCTGAGCAGCCGGTTGTGCGAGAGGATGATACCATATTCGCTTATGAACCCGAAGAGAGCAGCGAGGTTGCGGCGGGAGCTGCGGATCTTCTATCTGCGCCTAAGATCATTCTAGATACGCCGTCTCTCGAGCTTTTAAATGGCAGCAAGGTGGATTTTACAATGGAATTAATCGGGTCGCAGTTTAAGATTGTTGACAATCCCTCAGCTACGAGCAGCTGCGGCTGTGGAACAAGCTTCGACATTAAATTATAGAGCGATGCTCATTCTTTTTGATATAACGGTTTATAAGCATAGCAATATAGATAGATACAGCGCATCGCTTAGGCTTGGGCACGGTACAGACATGACACGCCATAGACGGAGCTGGTACGCAGAGAGGAAAGCTGGGCAAGATGCTAATTTCGATTAAAATTCTCCCAAAGATTGGTAACTCTTTTCTCTTCATACATCACAATATCGAGACAACAACGGTAGCGCTCTGAAAGACAAAAGCGGACGTGAATTCAATTTTATTTTACGCATTGACATTTGGAAAATATGTTTATGAATTCACCCGAGTAAAATAAGCCAATAATGTGCTTTTCCACCCTATAACGCCTTGCATCCATCGTCTGTTATCAGAAGAGGTTAGATTTCTGAGTTACTTTTCTGTTTCCCTTGTCTACTCCCCCCTTTGTTGGTGTCCTCGAGGGGGAGGTATTTATTTTCTATCCCAAGCGTTTTAGTTCATCTGCCGGATCAGGGCGTTGATGTTCTCCTCACGGTTGCCCAAGTCGCCTCCCTCAATAAAGTGCTTGAACTTTCTGGTGTGGAAACCGCCAGTGGGGTTGCTCAGTTTGAAGGGCCACAGGAAGTTGGAGGCCTGCTTGAAGTTGGGGCCAACTGTGTAGATCTCGTGGACAAGATCTTCAATGCAGACGATGCCATACTTTCCGAGAGCCTCCTCGATGATAGCGTTGTCAGTCAAAGCGATACGCTGCTTGTTGACCTTTCCGTAGCCACGCTTGTAAATAAGCTCCTTCACACTCTTCAGGTTCGGGTAACCATAAGCAACCCACGGCTCAACAACCTTGATCATCTCCTGAGTAGCCTTGGTAACCTTAACAAATACGCCGTTGTTGATTTGCAGGAGACGCAGCAGCTGAAGGATTTTGCGCGGCTTAGGGGCAATCTTGTTGATACCCTTGATGCGAACAATAAAAATCAGGTTGGCCTCAGCAGGGACGTGGAAGGAGTTGTTCTGCTTGGCAAGACGAGCGAGGCGAATCTTCTCGCGCTCGGCATCGCGGTACTCCTTGACGTACTTCTCGGCACGCTTGAAGATGACGGCGCGCTTCTCCTTGTTTGCCTATACGGATTTCAAGATTAGCCGCGAAGACCACGAGACAATGAAATCATAAGACAGACGCAAAATAGACCAAATGGCCTCTAGCGTAACAACATCAGACCCGAAAGATGGTTAATTTTGCAACAGCATCGACAGACGTCTAGTTGGCAAAAAATAGATATGCATCATTTCTCCTCTACCACTCTTCACTTCCTCTCCCCGTAACTGATAAAAGAATGAAACTGTTCGGTGGAGGGGAAAATATTGACAACTAACCTTCTTCTTCTTCTCGATCTCAGCGTGGCGCTCAGCACGAGCCTTCTCTTGGCTCTTGCGCTTCTTCAGAAGGGTCTCCGGCACCAGGACATGGTCGTGGGTCGGCACGGTACTATGCGATGAGATTAGTACGCAGTCCAGCATACCTTAGTATGGTAAAAGAGCGCCGGTGGAGAACTGCTGCTCAAGCGCGACATTCTCGCGGTGGCTAACTCGAATGTGGATTTGATCGGTTGAGATTGCAAGTACAGATTTCAGGAGCATTGAAAACAAGAGAATCTCATGTTTCTCTGCCTCTCTGTCATCTGCCACCGCGCCACTCAATCCAACAACACCTCGATTGAACGGAGTTCGTCGAGAATTTTCTGCTCATTGCATAACTAGAAAACGAGCATTCAAAGAAGAGTACTCATAATCAAAGCAATTGGCAACTGGGTTTAGAGAAGAAGGCCTGCACTTTGGTGAGGTTCCTTCATACTCAACACTTGATAGAACTTCTCTCAGAGCGAAAGTAGCATTCTGAATCGATGGGATCCAGGCCAGAATCACATTCCAAGGGAGATGTATCAGAAAAATCAATCCGGAATACCATGTTTCTTCCGTCTTTCCATCTGGAAGACGCGAGAAACCGTGGCATAATCCAGTGAGAGGACCACGACAATCTGCGGAAAAGCCAGTTTTCTGGGACAGTATTTTTTTTCTCTCTGCGCATGTGCAGGAGGAAAATAACCTAAGGGGAATTCAAAGATAGAAAGGAGAGACCATACGTGGATGCAGACGACATTTCGATAGATTTCGACTGGAGTTCTCGCGGTGCAAATGGCGTTCGTGGAAGTTTGGCTGCGTGGACAAGTTGAACAAGGAGGAAATTTTTTTTTTCCTTCTCCTGTTAATTGATAAAGGCAGGGCAAAGTGCTGGCAGTCGTTGCCCTACTACGGATTGGCCTGCGCTAAAATGGCCCCACTCCACACACAGTGTACCACATTCCCAAGTAGGGCACGATAACCCTCAAGAGAAATCCTCTTTTATTTGGCATTTATATTCTGCCGTCCTACACCGCCACATATTTTGCGTGTAGCAGACTTTCTCAACCACAAAGGGACTATTGACCAAAACTTTTTCCCTTCGAAATAGTGTTGCTGCTTTTTTTTGTTCTTTGAACCAATTCACCAGAACTCCGTCGACAAAGCCAACAATCAATTTACACGACAGACCACATATTTCGATAACATGCCTCCCAAGAAGACCCAGAAGCCCGCCCAGGAGAACATCTCCTTAGGCCCGCAAGTTCGCGAGGGTATGTTTAGAGTCGTAACTCTGCAAGAACAAACGCATGCATTGTAGAAGCAATGCATGGAAACAAGCAAGGAAACAGAAGTTGATTAGAAATACCTATAGGCGAACTTGTTTTCGGTGTCGCACGCATCTTCGCTTCCTTCAACGATACCTTCGTCCATGTGACTGATCTGAGGTAAATAAAACGAGGAACCCGAGATAATCAATATGAATACGGCGAAAACAGATGAAACGGGATGGAAATAACATACCGAATCAACTTGAAAAGTCTCTGAAGGCTAACATACTGGGTGTTGCAAGTGGCCGTGAAACTATCTGCCGTGTCACTGGCGGTATGAAGGTGAAGGCCGACCGTGACGAGTCGTCCCCTTACGCTGCTATGTTGGCTGCCCAAGACGTTGCTGCCCGCTGCAAGGAGCTGGGCATTACTGCTCTGCATATCAAGATCCGTGCCACTGGTGGTAAGTAATAGCTGTCTTTGGCGTATCCATATATGCCGGTTCGGGATTGTCCAGCTAACGAACAAAACTAGGCAACGGCACCAAGACACCCGGTCCGGGTGCCCAGTCTGCGCTCCGCGCTCTTGCACGTTCTGGAATGAAGATCGGCCGCATTGAGGACGTGACCCCCACGCCTTCCGATTCTACTCGTCGCAAGGGTGGTCGCCGTGGTCGCCGTCTGTAATTCTGCTTTTTCAGACATTACGCGGCGTACTCTGTCGGTGGTGTGTGCATGGGGCGTTGTTCACCTCTTCTCCTGTTAGTTTTTGAGCTCTGAGTGGAGGGATTCTTTTATCCAGTTCGGCACAAATATGATGCGGAACTTGTTCAGCTTTCACTTATTCTCTGGTGCAGTGTTGACATCTACGAGAGGAACGGCCAAGATTTGCCTGGTCCTCAATGATTCCTTATTTATTATAACGTCACATGTTGCTTCTGGCACAACTGCGCTGAAAGGGCTGATTGGAAAGGAAGTGTGGAGAACAAACCAGATTCTCCATTGTGTATCTTAGGTGGCACTGCTAGTGTCAGTTGCTAAGAATATTCGTGGACAAACCTGAGATTCAAAAAAAATAAAAATAAATAAATATAAGTCATCGTCTGGGAAAACTAAAGTATATGCAATATGTCTTCGCAGCGAAACAATTGTTGCGGCTAGTTATGCTATCGTCTCATTGATCTCGAGTCTTCAATGACCAAATCGCCCTCATACTAGAGCCGACCTTTTCCATCTGAGCTACTTTGTCTAAAGCAAGTTTAAATTCGCCAGCTTGCTGCTTAGTCGTGCAGTATTGGTTGAAATGATCCACAAGTACTTTTGATGGCACTTTGCCCCCATGTCGTCGGATGAAACCCGGTATCATCTTCTCAAAATCATTCGCTGACATGCCTCCTCGATCCGGAGTGGCTGGCCTTGAAGAATCTGGACCGTTGTTGTTTTGGCGCAGTCCCTGCCGGTCAGAAACACCAGCTAGAATACCTGCAGAGCTAGGACCTCCGCGGTTGCGGCGCACATTCCGCGGGCGGCCAGCCTCCCCCACCTCACCTGTCCAAGTAACTGTCCCGATTGGCATCTGCCTTGCTTCTTCACCCGATCGCCGGAGATGGGCTGCTGCAGCGGCCGCAACGCGGTTGGCTTCTTGCTCGAGGATGCGCCGATCTGCTTGAACTTTTCCACCCCTGTTACCACCACTCATAATCTCGTCGTGTTCTACTGCACTGTGAATGGCTGACTGTGCAAATATCCCCCTCATTAATCGATCTTCCTCAGTTGCGGGAGTAGTGTCCACGTCGGTGCTATCTGACTGCTGGAAATCTTCCATTCCAGCAATACCAGCAATTTCGTACAGCTCTTTTTTATCGTCTTGACTAGTCTTGTTATCTTTCCCCGTTTCTATTTCCTTGTCCCGACTTCTCTTATCCGAAGTAGCCTTTGCACGCGCCACGATGGGGACTGCATCCGGGCCAGGCGTGATCACTTGTTGGGGCAATTTTACCTCACTGCCCCGAAAAAGCTCGCTCGTTTCCGTGACACCGTCCTCGTATGAACCAAGACTGAAAAGATCGTGAAGATCATGCAACCCAAAGGTAGTACGCTGCTTCGGATCTTTCAGGACTTTGTTGGTGAGAAACTGTTTGAAAATTTGGCGGTGATATATTTTTTCTTCAATGGTGCCAGCCGTCATCAGACGGTAGATGGTGACTTCCTTCTTCTGGCCCAACCGCCAAGCTCGCTCTCGTGCTTGGACGTCTGTAGATGGGTTCCAGTCAGGATCAAATATGATAACACGGTTTGCACCTGTTAGATTGACGCCCAAGCCGCCAACCTTTGTCGTCAGTAAGAATAGATTTAGCTCAGGATCGGTATTAAAGCGATCGACCAGGGTCTGGCGCTCTTTGATTGGCGTCTTGCCGTCCATTCGCAAGTACTGGATATCGCCTTGGCGCTGCACAAATGCTTCGAGTATATCTAACATTTGTGTACCCTGGCTGAACAGTAATGTTTTGTGCCCAAATCGCTTCCACATCTGAAGAAGCGCCTTCACGACTTGCATCTTTCCAGACTTGTTGGGGTCTCCCCACCTATATCCTGGTTTTTGTTTTAGCTGGGGCTCGAGAAGATCTGGGTGGTTGCAAATTTTTCGTAGTATATCGATGCCATACAGAGACTGCCGCACCCTCCTGAGAATTGCATTCATCTCGTCGGACTTCAAGAAAAGCTCATAGGCCTGTCGCTGAGGCTCTGTCAGTTTACAAAACAGCACCTGTTCGCTCTTCTTAGGTAGATCCGTAGCAACATCAACTTTGAGGCGTTGCAAGAGGTAGGGGCTGATTGCGTCTTTCAGCGTCTCGGCGCATTTCTGGGCTGTCATAATCTGTAAATTCGTAGCGTTGGCATAGCCACCTAATCTGATGGGGATTTCAAACTGGTTCCGGAAGTTGATAAGTGTGCCAAGGCGCATAGGATAGATGAAATCAAACAACGACCACAGCTCGGTGAGATTGTTCTGCATTGGAGTACCCGAGAGAATGATGCGGTTCGGCGTTCTCAATTCCTTGCAATAGACAGTAATAGCGGTATTAGGATTCCGAATCTTGTGCCCTTCATCTAGCACCGCGTAGCCCCAGTTCACAGGGATCAATATATCACCATAAGTTTGAAGACCTGCATAGGTTGTCACAAGAACGTGGCCATGCTTCACGACGCGGTCGACGATCTTTCTCGCAGCGAGGCTAGAACCATGCTTCTCCGTTCTCTTCGTCCACAATACTTCCTCCTCTTCCATACGATCTTCGTTGCGGACATTTAACATGCCACTTCCCGATGAATGAAGAATAGAGACCCTCAAAGGAGGCCACCAGCGATGAAATTCATTCACCCACTGTCGAAGGACAGTAGCAGGTGCAACGACAATAACGGGCTTGTCGAGGCGCCTATTATAATGTAGCGCAGCCACGAACGAAATTAACTGAACTGATATCTGTGTTAGGGAACCACCCAAAGAAAACATATCCAGCAGAAAAGAAGCACAATAATAAAAGAAAAATGTTTTAAATAAATACCTGTTTTGCCCAGACCCATTTCGTCACCGATGATACCACCAACTTTCATATCATAAAGTTCCGCTAGCCACCGAACCGCCGTTTTCTGGTAGCCAAATAGAGACGGATAGATATCACCAGGTAGCCGAAGACCGTTTTCAAAACTGTGATCAGGTTCGTCAGGCGATGGCTTAAACCATTCCGGTTCACTCTCATCATATTCCTCTGGAGGGAGACCCTCTAGCGCCCTCTTCCGATGCCGCGCTTGGCTTCTTCGAGTGACCCAATCCTCAAGGCGTTGCTTATATACGGCTTCGTTTCCGTCATCAACCCCGCTTAGGCTGATCTTTGTGTCTCCTATTTCAATATCCCCCTCTGTTGCTCTTGGTGTCCGCAGCTTCTGTTTCTTTAGGTGAGAAGTAGGAAGCGTCCGTTCTGTGAAGTCAACGTCTTCGTCCTCGCTGTCGTCTTCAGATCCGAGTGAAGATATAGGTCGCCACTCATCGTCGTCATCCTTGCCAGTTCCAGCATAATTTCCTGGTGTAGATAACTGGAGTTTTCGTTTCTTACGTGGTCGTAAAGAAAACTCTGCTTCAGCGGCCGACGGAATCGCCTGGGATGTCTCTGAAAATCCAGGAAAGCGGAGATTTTGATGCGAGCGAGGCTCGTCACTGGTCCCCTCTGTGAGCTTTTCAGCTACAGCTTCGTCCTCTGCTTCAAGAATTACATCGGCGAGGCTTCCTTGCACACCTTCAGGGCGTGCACCGCCGATTTTTGCAAACGGCGTGATCTTCCCTGTTCGTATTAAAAACTCCCGATGAGTCTCATTCGGGAGTCTATGATTTCCAGAATTCGTGATAGAGTTAACAGCAGTCCTAGTCAGACCATCTGCATCTTCTTTATTTAGATGCCGCTGCTCGATTCTTTTGTGGAAATCGGCAAGATCTGTGTCGGCTTCTTCAATCCGGGCATCGATTCTTCCAATTTCTCGTTGAAGGCGCTGCATGAGGCTAGGGTTACTAGATGATACATTTTGCAAGCGCTCTTGATACACTCGCTTCTGCTCCCCAAGTTTCGCTTTTGTATTTTGAAGTTTCTCGATGCGTTTTTCGTCCCTTCTGTCTTCCGCATCTATCAACGCAAGCTCTGCTTGGTGCGTGATGTCCCGCTCAAAATCTTCCTGGTCTCGTACATTCTCGGTCAAGGATTTGATCGCAGACTCCTCATCTAGCACTGTGGAATCAACATCGGCCGGAGCATTGCTGTCAGGTGGTGTGGCCATCTCGGTAGGAGGAGTAGTAGAAGGCCGACGAACATGATAGCTTCCTTCCACGCTCGACATTTGCTGTGAAGACGTTCGAAGCATTTTCCCCCTTTCTTTGGCTGCCTGCTTTTTCAGAGATGGCGAAAATGTACCAGTATGCGCACAGCACAGCTGAATGCCGTTGGTGGTTTGAAAAGCTTAATGCTTCTTCAAAATGGTAAGAGAATCGCGACGCTCCCGCGACAGCACGTGATGTAAATTAAGAAAGTCGAATTAGGAAGTGGCCAAATCGGAGGCGTGGAACTTTTTCAGAGGCGATCATTGACTTTCCGTGATGATTAAGCTTTAATTGCCACCAACTTTCTTGGAGCAGCAGAGCGGCATTAACACTTTTGGACTCGAACGTTACGAACTTATGTAAGGCCTTGGAGATTTTATTGCTAAATTATTTTAACATATTTAAGCACAAAGGATGGAGTGCAAAGCATATATGCTTTTATTTAATTCTACCCCAATTCACTAGTACAAGTCAAAGGTTCTTGAGCTTGGCGTAAAAGCACCTGGCCAGGAAATTTCTATTACACAGAAAAAATCAATACAAAATGGAAATAATAGCGGGCCAATGCAAAATGCGGTAAGCTTTCCACTGCTCCCTTGCTCTGGAGTAATTATGGGGGTACATCAATACATAAATAGTTAATTTTGTATTCGAGTCGCCAACTGCTACGCCCGAAATCTAACCTACTTCTTCCTTCTCATGTCGCAAGAGGTTAATTCATATAAATACGCGAAGTGCGAGACATTTGGTTCTAAGAGCTTGTAACGAAAGCACTGTCATGTCGCCCTATCTTGTTTTACAGTCCCCAACGAATCTCTCTTTACCTCGGCACTACCGGTGGTGGTTGAGGAGCTCGCTTGGGATGAGCCTTTCTTCCTTTATTCTTGATTCTTCAGGAGTTCCAGTCTCCGCGCGATTTTCATCGTCGCAAATCTCGATGCCCATGAGCTCTACTGCATATCCTGAGTGGCTTAACAGCATTCTTCAGAATAAAACGCCTGGGCCGAAAATCTACAGATGGTCTGTGGATGATGTGGTTCGCAGCAAATACACGGGCGACCGCCACGGCTCTCTATCAGCAACTTCCCCAAGCCCACCACACAAGAATAGTAAAGTTAATGACTGCCAGCGCATATATATTCTTGGTGTCGGCAACATTGGCCGACTGTTCGCAGCGGCTTTGGCCAAACTACCGAATCGACCACCCATCACACTAGTTGTCCACCACCAGAGTCTACTCAAATGTTGGCATGAAAGACCTAGTTTATTGCTTTATCCACAATCATATCTTCTTGGCGCTGTTGGAAATGAAGATGACTCCCGCATCACTGGGTTTGACGTGGAAATGTGGTCAGAAGAACCTCCGCCGCTGTCCAAGGAGGCTTGCACTAGCAACGCAACCAGCCATACCTGTGACTCAGGTACAGTAAAAGAAATAGGAACTATATCCAATCTGATTGTCGCTACCAAAGCTCAAGACGCACTTGTCCAAGTGGATTGGCTGCGTCGCTATCTTGGGTCCAACACGTCCGTTGCGTTTACCCAGAACGGCATGAATAAGCTATGGCCGCCATATGGCGCCATATACAATGCAGCACGGTATGTTAGCTCGCGAGAAGGGTCTGAAAACGATCCGCTACAGAGACAACATCCTCATTGGCTTGCTTGTGTCGTCACGCATGGTGTCTTTTCCTTAGGACCCTTTGAAAGCGTTCACGCTTCACCTGCAGGAGTTGCCTTTGGTTTTGTAAATAACGAAGAGTTGCCTCTGGTGGGAGATGCGAATTTACCAGAGACATACTTAGCAAGGCAAATTGCCGCCGCATCTTTGCTAAATGCTCGCTATGTTCCACAGCCTGAATTATGGATTTTGCAGCTCGAAAAATTAGCTGTTAACGCAGTTATCAACCCATTGACGGCAATCTTGCGGTGTAGAAATGGTGACCTCTTTCTTTCGGGGGATGGTGACAACGGAAGTGACACAAGTGGTAGAGACAGCATCATCCCAATGGTTATAGATCGGATTCTACGCGAGGCAAGCGAGGTTATGAGGGCTCTCGCATTAAATGACGATAACTACCGCCGCATTCTAGAGCAAACCTCGGAATATACGGCTACCAATAGTGTTAACAGCAGCTGCAAGCTTGACTTGCTCGAACGACTGAGCTTTCCAAGCTTGCGATCGATGGTATATCGTGTTGGTGAGATGGTAAAGGACAACACAAGTTCTATGCTTCAGGACGTCCGCGCGCAAAAGAAAACGGAAATAAAGGAATTTAATGGGTGGATCGTGGACACCGCTAGTTATCTGAAGAGCCTCGGACATGTTAGCAGCGAATGCCTAGATGTGACAGCTAACCAAACGATGGTCAAATTGGTTGAAGCTGGTGTTCAGTTAGACGAATTCCAGCTCGGCAAATACTTTCCCTAGGCAGCAAGAAAAGAGTCCTACGAATCGGTTACCCTAGACATTGTGGATTAGACTAGTTCCTGCCATCATAGGCTGTGAATATTTGAGAACGAGAAGGAGAAAATTAAAGATGTTAACGTTTTGTCGCCATCTGCATATTTAGGGTATGCAGATGCGGCTATTCAGATTTTGAGTTGGTAAAATGAGGGCCGGCAACAACAGAGATCACTGCTGCATATCACATTAGCTACTTTTTTTATGCTTCCTCTGAAGATATATTTAATAGAGAGCCTCAGAAAGTAGCCTTGCTAGTCAATGTAAGAAAGTGATATTTCTCTCAACTTCGATATGGCTGAAGCATTGACCTAGAATAGAAAAAACGGGGTTTCGGATCTTCTCACAGACCATCTTAACCAAAGTGAAGGTGACTCCTTACTCAAGCTACCCGTATAACCTGTACAGCGAAAGTCACTAGTCCCTCAATTAACAAGGATGCGAGTAAGTCCGTACGCATGTCAGTCTGGCCTGTCAATGCTGGCGTGAGTTCTAACGAGATAATGGGGCAAGGAGACGTGGCAAGTTATATGATGAGGGTAATATACCATCCTCTACCGCTCTAGTCCTAACCGCCTTGTATATATCGCGGCAGTTATTGCATAAGGAGAAACAATCTAGCCGGAGACCCTAATACGGGTTGGTGTGGGAAAACCCGGGTTCTGCTAGGATGTAGGTAAAGGATTCAGAAATGCTTGGCTGTGGATTGTTCTTCGAGCAGAGGCAGGACAGGAAAGATCTCACACAATGCAAAAGAGCTCTCCACTAGACGAAATATTATATATATATATGTGCAGGAATTTCAACTGTATGTTACCATAAGGTGACTGTCTAGGCCTTGATAGAGGGAAACAATACTGTAATAGCCTACCCCATTGGGAGGAGACGGCCTTGTGATGTTTTGTTTTTGTGCCGTCAATCTTCCTTTTCTTCTAGAGGGTCAAATGGAACCAAACCCAAATAAATACATATGCGTAAAAGTTCTACCCCCCTTTCCCCCCCACTCCATCCATCCACCCACCCTAAACTGTGTCGTTGAAAGTAGTTGGCACTTGATATTCACGCATGAGCAACAAGGGAGACGTGGTTACTATGTTTCAGATCTACCTAGAAAACAAAATGCGGTTGGCTAGGGCTCCTTAGTAGAAATTGAAAGCGATGCAATTTTTGACCATACGATCACTTCAAAGATTGATGGGCTACGTGTGAATCGGACAATTTTCCTTTTTGGGAGAAATCTCCAACTATTCTATGTCCTAGAGTAGGTGTCCTTGAGGTGTGGGAATAAAACCCGAGCCTTCAAAAACAAAAGAACACAGTGTAAAGAAAGAAGCTTGTATGTCCATAGCATATGCCACTTAGCCAATATCATCTGTTGAAAACCGAGAAAAGAGAAAGTCAAGGCCTGGATGATTCTTGGTGGCTGCTTCAAAGTTTTTCACAGAGGCCTGTAGTTGGTCGTGGCTATATTTCACTAAAGCGTGTACGAACATTTACATATGCATATTATAAAAATTAAGCCCCTATCCCCTTTGCCTCTGACGCACAAGACCATTCGATAGAGAAAATCTAACCTTATCGGTTAGAATAGAAAGATAATAAATGAAAGCTCGGTGCAAATACGGCATACAAGAGGCTAGAAATATAGGGGACAGCATGAGAGAAATGGAGAAAGCAGAAAAATCAATAATTAGAGGAGAGTGACAAACACTTCCACTAGCACCAAACGAAAAAGGAATTCAAAAGGCTCAAGATCCCTCGCAATACCTGGTTAGTACGAAGCAGTTAGACGACAGTAAGCTAGCGAAGAACACTGCAACAATGCGCAAACAGTACTTCTGCATATACTTTAATCCATCATAACCGGCTTGCAATAAAAGAGTGTGTTCGAAAGTGAATACCAGAAATGAAAAAAAGACGGAATCCATATTAAATATCTGTGCTGCTTATTGATGTCAGTTCCTCGCTTCAACTGCCATCAATTTGCGTGCCGTGTGCTTCAGCCGTCCTTCGTCGATTGAAACAGAGGCTCTATCATCCACCCACACCTGGCAGTCGTGTATATTAAAGAGCCTCAGGATGCCCAGGGAGATGAGAGGAGGATGTCTTTCGTCCTATCTATTTCCCTGCCGTAAAACATCAGCGTGAAATATGCCGCCTTGACCTTGATTCGACTACCTTGAAGCATCTCCTATCCATGAGATATTGCAAAGTAGGAAAAAAGCCTCATCCCGCCGTGCCGTCCCGCCACGTCTTAACGACAAATAAATGCGAAGTGTGCTTAGAAATGGAAGAGTGTGGTGAAATTAGGCTGCAGCATAACAAAACAAAAGGCCAACATTTCACACAAAGGAGAAAGAAAAAAAAGAGAACTATTTCAAAAATAAAGAGAACATTAAGGTCATCGTCAACCGAAAGGAAAAAACACCTTCCAACTATTTATAAACATACCCATCATACCAAACCCGTAGCTGCTTCTATCCCCTCTATATATTCGTGACACCGGAAGAAGAACCGTCGTTGAAAAGAAACAACAAATGAAACTGAAAATCAAATAGGATAGAATTAACAAATGAGAAAAGAAGGATGAAAACCTAAGAAGAAATGCAATGATACATAAGAGCTGAAAATCAGTCTTGAGCAAATATCAAGGTGAAATTCAAAGACTGGGGGCAATTGCTTGACGTGCTGGTTAACGTAAACTGATCGCTAGCCTAATCAATCATGCTAGTGTTGATTTTTGCAGCTAGCGGATGAGAATCATCGCTAGTTAAAGCTGCTGCGAGTACATACTAGCTGGGACCGCAGGGGATTGCTGGTGGTGTGGTTGGTGATGTTGTTGCTGAGGCTGTTGATGCTGCGGGTGTTGCGAGTGCTGCTGGTGCATATGCTGTTGGTGCATGTGCTGCTGGTGCTGCTGGTGCGGCCCAGTATACATCGTGGTGTCCCCGGACTCAGGAGGAGCTCCTGAGGGGGACATTGATTGCTATAAGCTTCCACCGAGCAGCTGCGCCGCCCGCTCTCGGCACGCAGCGGGCGTAAATCCCGTGCCCACCTTGTTTGCAACTATGCGCCACTTCTCGTTTTCGTAGTCCTGAAGAGCCGTTCGTAATTTTTGATCCTTTGAAGCATTGTCAGACAAGATGTAGGAAGGAAATTATGCAACATATGGCTGGACAGGCAACTGAAAAGTTGAGAGCCAGAAATTGGGGAGAGAAACCAACCGTCTCGTCCGTCCATTGTGTTGTCTTTGCCTTCAACTTTGTACAATAGCGTACTTGGAGAGTCCCGCTAGATCGCCCGGGGAAGAAGTCGGCAATTTGCTTCCAAGTCAGGCTTTTGTTTTCCTTCAAGTCAATCAGGAGCTGGTCGTCTTCAGGTGTAAATTTCAACTTTGGCGCCCGAGGTTTAGGAGCGGGTGGCGGCATACCCGCTTGTCCAACGACACTAGGCGCCCCCCCTCCACCACCACTTACGATGCCATCGCCGTCGCGTCGCATCATCTTGGGCGGCGGGCCGGTATCGGGCAAGCGGTGATGGTGATGTGTGGGTGGAGGCGGCGCTGCTTGCTGTGGGGTTCCAGCCGGAGCGTACGCGGCGCTCATAGTGGTCTGTTGCATAGAATCGATATCGCTCTGCTCGAGCTCCGGCATACCAGAAACGGAGAGATCGAGGTCGTCCGGCCGCGATCGCTTCACCCCGGAAGTGGTGCCTGGTGTGCCAGCCATCGACGGATACAGGGGCGCTACGACGGCATGCGGTGAAGGCCCTGGTGCGCCGTAGTGCGGCTGCCCACCATGGTGGCCTAGATGACGGGCGGCGGCATGATGAGCGCCCATCTGTGTCGGGTCCATCAGGACCTGATGGGCGTGGTGGGCACTAGGGTGATGGTGAGACATGGCGTGGTGTTGCTGGTGATGGGTGTGATGTTCAGTAGGCTCATGCAGGGTCGAGGCAGACGGGTGATGGAGTGATGCTCGATGGTGATGGGCTTCGTAGGAATGTTGTGCTTGATTCTGCTCGCCCGGATGCGAGTCCTGGGGAGAGTAATCGACATTGTAGTCCGACCCTACTCTGTAGTTGCTCGCCAGCGTGTCTCCAATACATGGGTTCCGCCAGAGCGAACCGCTCTGGCTGGCCGCCGGATTCTGAAGAGAAAGAATTTGATAGACCGGGGCCCCAAAGGGCTTCGTCGGGGGAAGGAGTGGGAATGGAGCGTCTTGGAAGCTTGAGGCGCGTCGTAGTTGTCAGCGTCTCTGCCTCCTTGTTGGCTGTGTGAACGGGGTTGGCGCAAGCGATGAATATTGTTTCTGATGTTTTTTTTCTATTGTCACTGGTGCTTGTGAAAACCGGACATATGCGTTAGTGGTGAGTGCGTAGCCCTTTGATTTTCTTTCTTCTTTGGAAGCGTATTAATGAGGTCTTGTCGTCGAGGTGGGAATTTGTGTGCTATCAGCTTTAACTCAAAGACAGAGGAAGAGGAGAGTTGTTAACTATATTTTTGATGTGATTTCGCCGAGTAGCAAGAAGAAAGGAAAGGAAGAATTGGTAGGAAAGGGAGAGAAAAGGGAAATATGCCTTCTCGAGGAGATGGCAGTGCAAACAGTCCCCTTTTCTAAGAAATAAGTCCCAGTGGTAGAGCTTCCTTGTACGCCTGCTTGTGTCTCTAGTGTCGGGAGGATCTTGTTCGCTTTCGTTGCTGATCGCGTGCCGCTATCACTGTCTTTGATAGAAATCAGATAGAGTTAAGGATAAAAGTGAGTTGGATGCGCATTATATCGTCTGATCTTCACTATCATGGAAAAAGAAGGGAGAATATTTCATCCAGGGGCATCTGTGCCTGACAAAGTAAAGGAATGGTGGTGGTGGTGGTGGTGGTGTGTGTGTGTTGTGTGTATGAACGTTATGGGAGAGTGAGCTCAAGTGGTGCCGGTGTCGTAGAGTTATATGGGTTTGTCTTACACTTTGATATTTCTATTATGGGATGGAAGAGAGATGACGAAGTGTGAACAGATGGGAAGGGCAAGCAAGCAAACTTTTAAGAAATTTCCTGTTTTTTTTTTTTTTGTCTCTATTTCAGTGAGTCGCCTCTTTCTACCCCAGCGGTAAAGCATGCAAAGCGATTCGCAAAGTGCGAGACAAGTATCGTTCCTGAGCTGGATCAGTCGGGAGGGGAGCAATAGAAGATTCGGACAGAGAGATGAAGGGGGGGGGGGGGGGGGTGAGTGGATTACGATGCCAATACCTTGCCCAGCATTCGACAGGGTAGCATAATTTGGCGATCTTATGCCATGGTCTGCATGTCGGATATAGAAACAGTTAAGCCCCGACCCCAGAACAACAGCCATACAGGGGTAAGAAAAAGGGTAGCCCTTTACAATAGTGGCTTATTGAAAAAAAAAAAGGTAGAGGGTCCCAGGATGAATGAAATCCACAGCCCTTCTTTTCGGGTCAACTCCCGTGGTAAAGAAGAGGGGATAAGCGGTAAAAGCCCGGAGACGCGACTTCCCATTCTCAAAGAGTCATTTTACAAACCGAGCCAAAACCTCGTCGGTATTCCTTCATCTGGAAAATGCATAGAAGAATGCAAAACACTCACAGCCGGAATAGTTATTACAAGATGAAACGCATACAACCATGCAGCTGGTGACGTGAAAGATAGATACTACAGTAGATGCCGGGTGGTTCCCGCTCACGTAAATAGAATAGCGAGGAAAGCACTGTAAAAGGAAAGTGTGCAGTCCCTCGCCTGCACCAAAATCTCAGAGAGTGGGACGAACATGGCTGATAGGTGAAGAGCAGAAACTGAAGTAGAGTGTGAGTATGGTGTATTCTGGGAGGGGGGTGAAGGAAGAGAAGACATAGCTGGCCGAAAACATTGGTATATCTATAAGATATAAACAGCACTACATATATCTTAAGAAATATTCTATTCTTTCTCGTATTACCTTTGTATTTCCATTGGGACAGAAGAAAAAACGGCACAGACTCAAGGAACCTAACGCCTTGAAAGGAGGGGAGCCTCGTAACCATACAAGACTGGCTCACTGTAGAGAGTTGGATGCCGTCTGTTCCCGCCTTTTTTAGGCCGTTGCTGATAATGCAACCCAAGGTAGCAACCGTCCTGTATTGAAAGATTCAGGTAGGGTGTTGGTATATAGCAAAACGAATGGGGAGTTTAGTAGCCTTAGGGAGCAGAGTAGCATAAAATGCCTTGTTCTAAGAAAGCGTTGTAGGCACATTGTCATAAAAATGAAGTGAAATTGAAAGGAGAATTGAGCGGCAGCCCTAAATGAGAGACGCCGCGCTTACGACGTACTTTGCTCGAGAACTCTATTCTGCTCTCTGGGAACTACACGAGGTCCTGCGAGCCTGCGAATCTCATACCTCACAGTGAACAAGGCGATGAAAAGAATATTGTCGGTGGTCTTCTACAGTTTGGCAAGCAATTGTCATTTTCAAAGGGAAGCATTAATAAGAAGGGTTGGAAGGTCTAGGGCACTTGCGTCATTGACGAAGGATCAGACGGCATGATGGGGTCACTTCGGGCAGTAGCTCTATCGGGTTGTAGTGGCTGCGATTGCCTCTACCGAATATAGAAGACACGCCGTAGGCCATCCAAGTTGTCGGGTGCAGTTGGCGGGGCCACACTGCCAGTGGCCAGTTTAAGAAATCTTGGAATACAACAACAGCAACGAAGACATGGAAGCGGAGTAACTGCGGGTCTGTGTGAGAAAGTTGAACGGCCGACAGATGAGATGATGTACTAGGGATGACCACTGTAGTTATGCGCAACGTGCCATATTCATCCTGTATTGGGAGAAAGATGAGCGTCCGCTTTGCTCCTCTCATCATAACTGGGCGTGGCATGGCCATTTCGGCGACTCCAAGATTACGCGAGTCTGTCCAGTCAATGCCAAAATCCTCCAGCCTCCAGGCCAGCGGAGATTGCGCGAGCAAGCTCGATGCAGCACTCGGGTAAGGGGGCGTAGAAGCAAATACGGCTTATGCAAACAATGCTGGGTAGATTGGACGAAAAGGAGAGGACTCTGGAGGATTGGAAGTTGATGGGAACCAAAATGGAAGTGACAGGGATGCGCATGAAAAAGCCGGCCAATTCGGAACCTAGTAATTAAAAGCAACATTATGCTTCCAGGGAGGTGAAATGAAGTGTGATTTTAGTTCTTCTAGAACGATGAGTCTGCTTCTAGCGCTAGACGAAAGAAGCATTCATGCTCCACAGAACAAAAGTGTCTCTTCCTACTCCGTAGGGATGGAGTCTGTCTGCTCCGTTGCCGCTGCTGTTCCTCTTCTGCTTTCTCCTAAAGCAATATGTAGGCATACATATGGAGAATGCAAGATACGCAGAGACATGGGTTTGTTCTGGAATTCAGGGGTGCACGTAAGTTCGGACGGAGAACTCCGTGCGCTCACAATCAGTGTGATAATTGGACAAGCCACAGGCAGCCACAGAAGCTCTGCCGCTAGTGGCAGAGCCGCAACTGCCAGCTCCAGTACATATTTTCGCATCCTCAGGTGGCAGACGGAGACTGGCATATTTCTTTATGTCTATTGAATCCCTCTTCCTCTCTGTTCTATGGAAAGATAATTTCGAGAGACTTCTGCCTTTTTTTCTGGCCTCCCTCGGTTGAGGGTTCCGAGACCACTTTGAGACTCCTGATTTTCCTCTTTGTGTTTGAGGCGTGTCTGACGCGTGGCGGCGAAGAGTTGTGTAGCGCCGCTGCTTTCAAGACGCCCTGTGTGAACCTTAGCCTCTACAAGACGGAACCGCGCCGTTTACCTTCTCTCCTTAGCTTCCCAATTTATGCATCTTTCGAGAACAATATCCGCCTCCTATTCGTGGTCATTTTCTCCGTGGTAAGCCGCTGTAGTATGCGCACATCATATACCTAGCAGGGAGGCTACTCATCATCGCCATATGATAGCAAGCTATTGCAGCTGATTTAACCACCGAAAGATAAATGAGGAAGCTAGCAAGAAAGAACAGACGAACCTTATGTGCTGCACCGGAGTGTCGGATGCGCGTCGGATCATCCAGGTGGGCAGTAAGCTAGCTGCAGGCCGGATGTGTTGACTCCAACGTCCAACCGCCATTGTACAGTATGCGACACTGATTTTGACTTTACAACCCCCACAAACCTCCAAGGATACTCATGTCACTCCACGTCAAGCACCTGTCCATTCGCTGTCTATTATATATCTGTGGCGTTTGGTATGTTTAGGGTGTTTGGACAAGTGTACAGCTGTTGCTAAGACGTAACCTCTTGTGACAGTTCTCAGCTCAGTTTTTACTATTCTGGCTGTTTGTCTTTGAACTAGCCTATTTCCTATTTTAATTTTCACAGCAGGGGACTAGCATGTGATTATTTCGATGCAATCATGAGAATGAGCTGCAGTTGAACTGTTACTCTCTCAAATACAAAAATAATCTTGAGCTATGTGAGATGCCAAGGGTATGGCACGCACCCAAGACAATTGAAATAAGCTGGCTTCGAGCTGTCCGTAAATGAGGAGCATCGTTTAATATCCCGAGAACTTGGTCGTACACACATCCGCACGCCCCTCCCCTGCCTAGCTTTGTCCTGGGTCTATCCAATACTTTGGACCTTTGGTTGTATGTCTGCGATAGGTATATCCCCCGGGATAAAATACGAGCAGTCGACCTTCGGACCTCCACAAAGCTGCTTTTTACTCTTCTTCTGTCCTCTATTTTAAGGTTGTTCTTTCTCCTCTGCACCCTTCCCTTTTTTCATTTCTTTTTCTCACCCCCTTTGCTTCGTCATCTTTGCTTCTCCACCGAACCCCTGCTTCGTTCAGCCCCTGCCCCCCCACCATTCTTTACGTACGAGTATGCCACATAACTTTTATGTGGGAAACCCCATTTCTAAACGAGGCTGACGCCAGTCCTTACTGGTGGGCTTCGTCTGATTTGCTCGTCATGCATTAATGCATGAAAAGGCCAATTTACCTGATCATCGCTGTGAGGCGCGATTACATCTTTTGTCCAAAGACCATCGGCATTCACCTACTTTACTAAGACTATCGACTCATTGCTCTAACTGTCGCTTGCTCAGGTCTGACCAAGCTTTTTTTTCTTTTCTTTTCTTTTCTTCTTGGTTGATTGGTCCCGTGCCCTTTACCTCGTTTCTTTTGCTTTCTTCCATCGTATAAGTTATTGGTATCTGTAGTTGCTTGGAGACGTTTTCGTCCGAACGGGGCGGCTGCACTCCCCCATCTCTGGCCATACACTCATTTAGTCTGTATATATCGCTTTCAGTGACTGTTAAGGGTACTTTATCCCGCTTCGCTCTTTCTAATACGACTGAGTTTTGTATTTCTGCGCAGCTGCCTTCTGAATTGCTATACCAACGATGCACATCCAATCTCAGGGTTGGAGAACAGACCAAGCGAGCAAGGTGGTGCCGGAGGACATGAGGACTGAGGGAGGACTCATGAGCCTGCATGTAAGTTAGCGTACATTCCATGTAATGAGAACTTTTCTACATGGATGCGCTTGGGACAAAGTAGCATGCTCTGACACACGTGGTCATTTTTGCTAAAAAGATATATTACGCGGTCCGGCATCATGCAAAACAAACAGAATAACCAAAGGTAGAGCGATAGGGGAAAGAAATCGAAAAAATGAGTCGCCCCGCCATCTCACTGTTAGCATGGCCTTTGGCGGTCTCGCCTACGTGGTACCTCCTAAACGAGCTACTACCTGCGTGTCGTCTAGAACTCCAGAGATAGAGCCAATCTAACAAGTTGCTTTGCTTTTCCTGGGACGTGTAGTGGAAACGAGCTTCTGCCATTGCATATGGGCTCGTAAGAGCTACCTACTGGCGCAGAGAAGATTAGCCACTTTTGTGATAATTTGTCGGTTTGTGTAAATAGATAGTGACTGCATGCATTAGAAAGCGAATGCACAGAGAGCGACTTGAATTATATTAGACATCCAGAGAGTAAAGACGTAGATATTTTAGGACACTGCTCAGCTACTTCGAGTGCCTGATGTAGCTGCTCAGTTAAGCCGATACTACGCTAAGTGACGGCGCAGGGGCAAGATTCGTCACTGCCTGTGAGATGGTCTGGTCAACTACACTGAATTACTGCTTAAGCAAGCCGGATCGCTCATTAACGACGAATAACTCTGGTGTATCCTATAACCTTAGTAGATGCTAGGGTAATTTAGATCACGAACATATTATTATGCAGTACATTGATGGTTTTCAGAAGAGAGTTGCACGAGCAGTGACTGGTTGCCGAAGACATCTAGCGGCCAGTTCCTAGGCGAATAAACTGCCCACCATTTAACGAATTGCTATAACGCAACACGCTGAAGGGCACACTTCTAACTTGAACAACACTTGTAGAATAGCACTAACGTAAAGTCAGATAGAAGCAGATGCGTATTCTATGGCATCAGGTCGCACGCGTCGCAATTTATCATGTGTTAAATTTTTATTTCACGCCCTAGCTAATCAATTACACGTTTCCTTTTCTAGTGATATATCTCTAGTAGCTCGACAGCTTATTGTACCACTTTACTATCGCTCCTAATATAGGATAGGACGATTAAAGGAGGAGACAGGATAAGCTCGAGAACAAGAACTGCGGCTTTGTTGCGTAGTCCGTTGACCGACCGTCCATCAGCGGTTAGAACAATTCCGAGTGAACATATGTCCCGATTTCAAATGCTCCGAATTTTTATTTTGTAGAAATGTCAAGAAAAAAAGCAGTCAAATAAAACACCTCGTATTTCTCAAGCACGAACAGCTGCGCCCAATGCGCCGCCCGTGAACTGTGTACCTCCAGCCTGCCGTTGAGGGTTTCCTCCGGTCCGCGCACCGCCCCGGCCCGTTCTTGCACCACCCCGCAGCCCACCACGCTGACCACGGCCCCCTTGTCTATCAAATGCATTTGTCGAACCCTGTGTGCGCTGCTCTAGAGTCCGCTCGTTCGTTTCGATGAGTGCGCTTGCTTTGTCAGACAGTGTGAGTGCCAGGCTTTGCAGGCGGCTGAGCTCGACGCCTTTTCGGAAAATGACGGTTTGGTTAACTTGGTCAAGAGCGGCTGCTAGTTCCTCGTGGCTGATCATCTTGCTGACAATGGCTGAGACCTTGTGTGGCTCCAGCTCGAACATAGTGCTGAGCGTCTTAATGGCCAGTGTATCGTAGTATGGGGCGTAAGTGAACAAAAATGTGCGCACGCCTTCTTCCTGGATCTGCTTCGCCAGCATGGCCTTGATAGTCTCAGCCTGTGGCATCAACTCCCAGATCTTGATGCTGTGAATGAACTGTATTGCCTTCTTCCACTCGCCAGCAGCCAGCGTCTTTGATGCTTGCATTACATGGTCTCGCGTATTCTCTGGCGGGCCGGTAAAGATCTGCCGCTCATGATATTCTAGCATCCGACGGTATGTCTTGCTGATCACCCGCTTCTTGATATCAGGCGATGAGCCAGTCTGTGCTAGCAGCGGAATCTCTAGGAGCATGCTGCAAGTGAGGTACACACACTCGAGGAGCTCAAGATTGATGTGCATGTGAAAAGGCAGCTGGCGCTGTTTCTCGATGCGCTCCTGCTCGGGAGACACTTGGCTATACCGTTGGATCATGACACCCTGAGCAAGAAGCTCCTTCTGTCTGCCGCTGCCACAGATCTCTTGGAGGGTGTTCTGCGCGTCGTATACGAGCCCCTTTCTAAACGCGCACAGGCCGACTTGGACTAGCGTCCTGTTGTATAGAATTTGAGACTGCACATCGAAGTTGTTGATCGTCTCTTGCAAGTGCGACATGAGCATCATATCGCGCGCGCGGTAGTAGTCGTCATGGAGGGCCAGGAAGTAAATCTCGCAAAGCATAGCGCGCGCCCGGATAATGCCCTCGCTGTTCGCGAAGAGATAGCCACACAAGATGTTAAGGAGGCGTGCAGGATCACTGGATTCGGCCCGTGGCGAGATTGTGGAGTCAATACCTGACGAGACGGATTTCCAGCTATTCTCCTCTAGGATCTTAATGACCTGGGAGGGCTTGAAGTAAATGTGCTCCAATCTGCGCATAACAATCCGGTTGATACTGTCTTGGGGGATCTCAAGCGAAGCATCTTTGCGCAGCGTCTCATAATACAGCAGACCCTGGAAGATGACGTTGTATAGCGCACCCTCATCGGTAAGGCGATCGATGTATTCAGAGGTATGCGGGTCAATGTTTTGGAGAGACCGGATGAGTTCGTCGTCGAGTCGTTCTACGTAAGACACAACACTACCGGGGATCTTGATGTATTTTTGGCCATTCTCTAGGACGGGAGGCTTTTCGTCGTCGTCCCACTCCTCAGCGTTTTCGATGACGATGTACTCGTGATTCTTCTCTAGCGTCTGGAAGAGGAGCCCTAGCTCTTTCTCAGCCGCCTTCCAGTGCTCCAGTGGCATGGAGGTCGCAGCGCCCGAACCCAGATCAAAGCGAGCCGAGATGAGGGTAAGAAGGACACGGATATGCTGGTACGGCGTGACGGCGATTTCATTTAACTTTTCCATGATCTTGATCTGTTCCAGGCGGTCCGTGTTCTTTTTGCCGCGAGACTCCATGATGATCCGCAGTTGCTTGAATATACCTTCCGGTGTAAACTGTAGAGTCCGGCCACCTTTGCCGACAACAGTAGAGAAGCCCTCATCATCTTCCTCGACGGGCGCGGCAGATATCGCGTCTGCGATCCTGACCCTCTTCGGTTTCACAGCAGGTTCCTCCTCCTCGTCAGACTCAAGGAAGCCGTCCTTGTCCGCACGGTATGCATCGATTTGAGTCTGATACTCCTTTGTAATTTTCCGTATCCGCTGCTTTACGGCGTTCAGGCCGCGGGCGCTTGTTGCGTTCATCTTTTTCAATGAAACCTTCTGCATAGCGATGGCCTCGTTCATGAAGTCTTCAAGATCAGCGACAGTCTTGATGTAGATCTTGGGGGCTTTGAGGCCATCGCGAAGCTTTTCCGCTTGTCGATTCAGTTTGTCGAACTCTGTTTGTTGAGGATGATTAGTACATGTGCGCCTCTCTGGCAGCGGAACGCATGGCTGTAGTCTTGGATTGAGAATTACAAACCTGTCGAGACAGAGCCCCAATCATTGATCTTCTGTGCATTTTCGATTAAGTTGATAGTGGCATAGAGCTCATCGTATCGTTTGTCTTTGGCGCTTTTCACTTTCGTGGTGCCCTCTTCTTCGCTCTCTTCGCTCTCGGAAGACGCGTCAAGCAAGAAAGCGTTGGCGCCACGTGGTCTGCCGCTCTCGTCTTCGTCTGAAGACTCGTCTTCATCATCCTCGTCATCTTCATCGTCGTCGTCGTCATCATCATCATCGTCATCTTCGACATCGTCGTCTTCGAGTTCCTCCTCATCGGAGTAAAGCTCTTCTTCATCAGAGCTGCTCTCGCTGGAGCTGTCGTCCCCACCAGAACGGAAAAATCTGGAAGCCGACATGATTTGAGACTATCGGGTTTGTCAATAGATAGGAGGTTTTTCTTCGCCTTGTTCGCCTCTATAATTTTCGACGAGGCTCCTCGGAGGCGGTTGAGAAGTTTAGCGAGAATCTGTTTTGAAGCAGAAGGCGACGACTCTGAGGGGGGCCAGAAGAAAAAAAAATGAGCATGACACAGAATAGGACCTACCCACTTCCTAAAAATTACGGATTTAGTGGGGTGTGCTGGGGTTATGCAGCTCTCGGGCCGTCAAGTAACGTGCCAGCTGGCAGAGTTGGAGATTCAAGTCTGTGTTATCACGTGATAATCTCGGAAGCGGTACAACGCGGCAAAAAAGAAAAAAAATTTGCCACGCGGCTGGTGAGGTACGTCGTACGCCATATCGCGCTTGCTTGGAACAAGCACCTGGAGAAAAAAACGGGCCAAAAAAAACAGAAGAGGTTCGATAGCATCGACTTTCATCGCAGTAGCCAATGGTCGTGCCATCTCCCTTATCAAGAAGCACCTCTTTCATTTAACTTCTCCCGTTATATTTCCTACTATTCCTTTTTATGAGATCTGGTTCAGATCGCGTCGTACATAAGATCGAGGGAGAGCAGGAAAACATACCCTAGGCTAGCGCGACCAAGTCTACGCCGCTGCTTTTCCTTGGACTACAGTCGGCATCGTGCGCGTTGTTCTTTTTCCATCATCGCTGAAGGCTGTGAGAGGAGCCTGATCGGGATGTCGTCTCTTCCACCGCCCCCGCCTGGATGGGCGGCGCCGCCGCCGCCGCCGTCCCCGCCGCCACCTCCTCCTCCGTCTTCCATGCTTCCTCCACCTCCTGCTGTTCCACCCCCGCCGCCCCCCCCCGGGTACAAACCCCGAACCGGCCTCGACCTCGCAAAGCTCGAACAGAAAAAGAATGAGTGGCTGCGGACCCAGCGAAACCGTTTCGGTGAGAAGAGGAAGAGCGGTTTTGTTGAAACGCAGAAGGCCGACATGCCACCAGAACACTTGCGGAAGATTGTCAAAGATATCGGCGATGTGTCACAGAAGAAGTACACCAGTGATAAGCGAAGTTACCTTGGCGCCTTGAAATTCATGCCGCATGCGGTACTCAAGCTGCTGGAGAATATGCCCATGCCTTGGGAATCCGCCCGCGAGGTCAAGGTGTTGTACCATGTCAACGGCTGTCTGACGCTGGTGAATGAAATCCCGCGCGTCATAGAACCGGTTTATCACGCCCAGTGGGCGACCATGTGGTCCACCATGCGACGTGAAAAAAGTGACCGGAGACTGTTTAAACGGATGCGATTCCCGCCGTTTGACGACGAAGAGCCTCCTCTATCTTGGTCTGAAAATATCGAAGATGTTGAACCTCTCGAGCCCATCCAGATGGTGCTAGACGAAGATGAGGATGAAGCTGTCTACGAATGGTTTTATGATAACAGACCTTTGCTCGACACACCGCATGTTAATGGGCCCAGTTACAAAACCTGGAATCTTAATCTGCAACAGATGGCGACTTTGTATCGCCTGAGCCGGCCACTGCTGCCTGAAATTCAAGACGATAACTACTTCTATCTTTTTGAACCGCAGAGTTTCTTTTCCGCCAAGGCTCTTAATGTTGCGCTTCCAGGAGGCGCAAGGTTCGAGCCGCTGTATAAGGACATTGATCCCAATGACGAAGACTTCGGAGAATTCAATGCAATCGATCGCATCATATTTCGGAGTCCGATCCGCACTGAGTCGCGTGTCGCCTACCCACATCTCTATAACTCTCTTCCCCGCGGTGTGCGCAATTCGTGGTATGCATATCCACAGAGCGTGTACACAGTATCTGAGAATACCGCACTACCAACGTTCCACTTTGAGTCAAACCTCAATCCCGTGTCATCGCGTTCTACCGCTGCACAGTACATCACCGTCCACCATGAAGATGAGCTTTTTGGATACGGTCGTAATGAGGAGCCGGAAGACACGCTGTTTTCTCTGCCAGCTGGCTTGACGCCGTTTATGGAAGAGGAGAGTCTTGCTACAGAAGACACCTCGTCGGCTATCGAACTGTGGTGGGCACCATATCCGTTCGACCGGCGATCGGGCCGCATGGTGCGCGCCCAAGATGTTCCGTTGGTCAAGCGACGCTATCTCGAGCATCCACCGAAGGACCTACCGGTGAAGACTCATGTTTCATACCAAAAGCTTCTCAAAACCTATGTGCTCAATGAGCTACACAAAAAGAAGCCGAAGACCCTCCAGCGTCAAGACCTGCTGAAGACTCTGAAACAGACAAAGTTTTTCCAACAGACGACAATTGACTGGGTCGAAGCTGGTCTGCAAGTCTGCCGGCAGGGCTTCAACATGCTGAACCTCTTGATACACCGGAAGAACTTGACGTACCTCCATCTCGATTACAATTTCAATCTCAAGCCGGTCAAGACATTGACGACGAAAGAGCGGAAAAAGTCACGTTTTGGCAACGCCTTCCATCTCATGCGTGAAATCCTACGTTTGACCAAACTGATTGTTGACGCACAGGTTCAGTACCGACTGGGAAACATTGATGCCTTCCAGCTGGCGGATGGCATTCTCTATGCCTTCAACCATGTCGGTCAGCTGACCGGTATGTACCGGTACAAGTATAAACTAATGCATCAGATTCGGTCATGCAAAGACTTGAAGCATCTTATCTATTTCAATTTCAATGGCGGTTCTGTTGGCAAGGGACCTGGATGCGGTGTCTGGGCGCCAGCCTGGCGTGTGTGGCTCTTCTTCCTGCGTGGCATTATCCCTCTTCTTGAGCGCTGGCTCGGCAACCTCTTGTCCCGCCAATTTGAAGGCCGACATAGCAAAGGTGTGGCGAAGACGGTCACCAAACAGCGCGTTGAGTCACACTTTGACCTGGAGCTCCGTGCATCCGTCATGGCCGATCTGATGGATATGATGCCCGAAGGCATTAGGCAGAGCAAGATCAATACAGTTCTGCAGCACCTGTCAGAAGCGTGGCGGTGCTGGAAGAGCAATATACCGTGGAAAGTACCTGGTCTTCCCGCCCCTATTGAGAACGTGATTCTTCGCTACGTGAAAGCCAAGGCGGATTGGTGGATTTCGGTTGCGCACTATAACCGTGAGCGGATCCGGCGTGGTGCGACCGTGGATAAGACTGTTGCCAAGAAGAATGTCGGCCGCCTTACACGTCTCTGGCTGAAGGCGGAGCAAGAGAGGCAGCACAACCATATGAAGGATGGCCCCTACGTGTCCTCGGAAGAAGCTGTGGCCATCTATACGACAACTGTTCACTGGCTGGAGTCAAGAAAATTTTCGCCCATTCCATTTCCTAGTGTGTCCTACAAGCACGACACTAAGATTCTTATTCTGGCTCTAGAGCGGCTGCGAGAATCATACTCGACCAAGGGCAGACTGAACCAGAGCCAGCGCGAAGAGCTCGCCCTGATCGAACAGGCGTATGATAACCCGGGGACTACACTGGAGCGGATCAAACGCTTTTTGCTTACCCAAAGAGCCTTCAAAGAGGTCGGGATCGATATGAACGACAATTACAGCACGATCAACCCCGTGTACGACATCGAGCCGATTGAAAAGATCAGCGACGCCTACCTCGACCAGTACCTCTGGTATCAGGCCGACCAGCGCCACCTGTTCCCTTCATGGATCAAGCCCTCAGATTCTGAGGTACCTCCTCTACTGGTGTACAAATGGACGCAGGGCATCAACAATCTGCAGAACGTCTGGGAGACGGAAAACGGCGAGTGTGCTGTCTTGCTTGAGACGCAGCTGGCCAACGTGTACGAAAAGATCGAGCTCACACTTCTCAACTCGTTGCTGCGCCTCATCATGGATCATAACTTGGCCGACTACATCACGGCCAAGAACAATGTAACACTCGCATACAAAGATATGAGCCATGTTAACAGCTACGGCATGATCCGGGGTCTGCAATTCTCGGCTTTTGTCTTCCAGTATTACGGCCTGATTCTCGACCTTCTTTTACTCGGACCACAGCGAGCTAGCGAGATGGCCGGCCCGCCACAGAGTCCGAATGATTTTCTCCAGTTCCAGGACCAAGAGACAGAAACGAAGCATCCTATCCGCTTGTACACGCGGTACATTGACAAGATCTGGGTGTTCTTGCGCTTCACAGCCGAAGAGTCGCGTGACTTGATTCAGCGGTTCTTGACAGAGCAGCCGGACCCTAATTTTGAGAATGTCATCGGCTACAAGACGAAGAAATGTTGGCCGCGCGATGCACGGATGCGCCTGATGCGCCATGATGTAAACCTTGGCCGTGCTGTGTTCTGGGACCTGAAAAATCGTCTGCCGCGGTCTGTGACGACAATCGAGTGGGACGACACCTTTGCCAGTGTATACAGCCGGGACAATCCGAATCTGCTCTTCTCCATGTGCGGCTTCGAGGTGCGCATCCTGCCCAAGGTACGCAACCAGAATGATGCGTTCTCCGTCCAGGACAGCGTCTGGTCGCTCGTTGACAACACGACCAAGGAGCGCACTGCGCACGCATTTTTGCAGGTGACAGAAGAAGACATTCAAAAATTCAATAATCGCATCCGGCAGATCTTGATGTCATCGGGTTCCACCACCTTTACAAAGATTGCCAACAAGTGGAACACAGCACTGATCGCTCTGTTTACATACTACCGTGAGGCAGCTGTCTCCACCGTGCAACTCCTCGACACAATTGTTAAGTGTGAGACAAAAATTCAGACACGCGTCAAGATTGGCCTGAACTCAAAGATGCCATCGCGCTTCCCACCAGCGGTCTTTTACACGCCAAAGGAGTTGGGTGGCCTGGGCATGATTTCGGGCTCCCATATATTGATTCCAGCCAGCGACAAGCGGTGGTCCAAGCAGACAGACGTCGGCGTCACACACTACCGTGCAGGTATGACGCATGATGAAGAGACACTAATTCCGAACATATATAGATATCTACAGCCTTGGGAGGCCGAGTTTGTAGATTCTCAACGTGTGTGGACAGAATACTCCCAAAAGCGGCTGGAGGCAAACCAACAAAATCGAAGGTTAACACTCGAGGATTTGGAGGATGCATGGGATCGGGGCCTCCCACGCATCAACACGCTGTTCCAGAAGGACCGGAGCACTCTGAGCTTTGACAAGGGCTTCCGCGCCCGCGCCGAGTTTAAGATCTACCAGCTGATGAAGAGTAATCCATTCTGGTGGACGAGCCAGCGGCACGACGGCAAACTATGGAATTTAAATGCGTATCGAACAGACGTTATACAGGCATTAGGTGGCGTTGAAACGATCTTAGAACACACTCTGTTCAAGGCGACGGGATTCCCATCGTGGGAGGGCTTGTTTTGGGAGAAAGTAAGTAAAGCAATAAGCATATCTGGCTTTAGGAAGTTCACTGATTGCTAATTTACTTTCATAGGCTTCGGGTTTCGAGGAATCGATGAAATTCAAGAAGCTCACGAATGCTCAGAGATCGGGTTTGAACCAAATTCCAAACCGACGCTTTACGCTGTGGTGGTCTCCGTATGATTCTCCTTCCTATTGTCTTCTCTAATTGTCCATGTCCAGTCTACTAACAGAGGAATTTGAAATAGGACAATCAATCGAGCAAATGTCTACGTTGGATTCCAAGTACAACTGTAAGACACACCCTTACCCTGCTGTCTTTTTCCTGTGTCGTTCTGAGAGTTTTACTGATTTCGAATTTAGTGACCTAACTGGCATTTTCCTTCACGGCAAGATTCCCACACTCAAGATTTCGCTGATCCAGATTTTCCGGGCGCATCTGTGGCAGAAGATTCACGAATCGGTGGTGATGGACTTATGCCAAGTGTTTGACCAGGAGCTGGAGTCGCTGGGAATTGAGGCAGTACAGAAAGAGACGATTCACCCGCGCAAGTCGTACAAGATGAATAGCTCTTGCGCTGACATTCAACTGTTTCCTAACCACCGATGGAATGTGACGCGGCCAAGCTTGCTCTTTGATAGCAAGGACACACTGGAGGCGACGACGACGGACAAGTTCTGGATCGACGTGCAGTTGCGGTATGGCGACTACGACTCGCATGACATTGAGCGATATGTGCGGGCCAAGTATCTAGACTACACCACGGACAGCATGAGTCTGTACCCCTCACCGACAGGTCTGATGATCGGTATCGACCTGGCGTATAATCTCTACTCGGCGTTTGGGCAATATTTCCCCGGCCTCAAGATTCTAATGCAGCAGGCTATGGCAAAGATTATGAAAGCTAACCCAGCACTCTATGTATTGCGGGAGCGCATCCGGAAGGGCCTACAGCTCTATGCATCTGAGAGCAACCAGGAGTTTCTCAACTCGCAGAATTACTCCGAGCTTTTTAGCAACCAGACGCAGCTGTTCATCGACGATACAAACGTGTATCGTGTGACGATCCACAAGACCTTTGAGGGAAATCTGACTACGAAGCCAATCAATGGCGCCATCTTCATTTTCAATCCCCGGACAGGCCAGCTGTTCCTCAAGATCATTCACACAAGTGTCTGGGCCGGGCAGAAGCGTCTCGGCCAGCTAGCTAAGTGGAAGACAGCGGAGGAAGTGGCCGCTTTGATCCGCTCTCTACCTGTAGAGGAGCAGCCAAAGCAGCTAATCGTTACACGCAAAGGCCTACTGGATCCGCTTGAAGTCAACCTACTAGATTTCCCTAACATCTCTATTCGAGCATCGGAGCTGCAGCTGCCCTTCCAAGCGGCCATGAAAGTAGAGAAGCTGGGAGATATGATCTTACGGGCAACTGAGCCGCAGATGGTTTTGTTCAATCTCTATGACGAATGGCTGAAGAGTGGCATCTCATCCTACACTGCATTCTCGCGATTGATTCTTATCTTACGCGCCCTGCACGTTAACCAGGATAAAACGAAGCTCATTTTACGACCCGACAAGACGGTCATCACTCAGGATCACCACATTTGGCCGACATTGACGGACGACGCATGGGTTCAGGTGGAGACGCAGCTACGGGATCTCATCCTCAATGATTATGGAAAGAAGAACAATGTCAATGTGTCCAGTCTAACCAGTAGCGAGGTGCGCGACATCATCCTCGGTATGGAAATTTCTGCGCCGTCGATGCAAAGACAACAAGCGGCAGAGATGGAAAAGCAACAGCAGGATCAGCAGCAGCAGCAGCAACTCACGGCTACGACCACTAAGACGCACAACGTGCATGGCGAGGAGATGATTGTTACGACCACATCTCAGTTTGAGCAGCAGACATTCGCGTCCAAGACCGAGTGGCGCACACGTGCCATCGCCACGGCAAACTTACGTACACGGGCCAATAATATCTACGTCACGCCCGCGGACAGCGACCCGAGTAGCAGCCTCACCTATGTCATGCCAAACAATATCCTCAAGAAGTTCATTACGATCGCGGACTTGCGCGTACAGGTAGCTGGCTATCTTTACGGTTCATCCCCCCCCGAAACTGACCAAGTGAAGGAGATCCGCTGTATCGTCTTAGTCCCGCAGATTGGTGGCCTTCGAAGTGTTCAGCTGCCACAGAATCTACCCCAGCACGAATACCTGCGTGATCTGGAACCACTTGGCATCATCCACACAGCTTCGGGTAACGAGCTGCCGTATATGTCTGCAGCCGACGTAACGGAGATGGCTCGCCTGCAAGAAGTACACCAGTCCTGGAATGAGCATCGGGAAAGTACTGTATCAATCTCGGTTTCTTTCACGCCTGGTAGCGTCTCTCTATCAGCATGGGGATTGACCCCGCAGGGGTTGCGCTGGGGTGCGGAGAACAAGGACACGCAAAGTGACCAACCTCAAGGGTTCACGACTAGTATGGGCGAGAAGCGTAAACTTCTACTTAGTCCCAAGTACAAGGGCTTCTTCCTAGTGCCTGAATCAGGCAAGTGGAATTACAGCTTTATGGGATCTGACTTCGCTGGTCTGGCAAAGAGGACGGTGCATGTGAAGCTAGACACACCACTACCCTTCTATAGTGACCAGCACCGGCCGCTGCACTTTCAGAACTTCGCGGAGTTGGAGGATATCTGGGTGGATCGCAACGACAACTTTGCTTAAGAGACGGTGGAAGGTTCACATTGTAATTTTTTGTTAAAAAACAGCTCTAATTGAATAATCAGACTTTGTGCTTTTAGTTGCTGGGTTAAATTTTATATAAATGGCCACAACCTGGCTTTCCCTAGACAATGCTAGGCAAGCATCGTATCAGCTGCTAAAGTGTCAAGCAGCCTGGAATGCAAAGACTTTATACCTCCTCAAATAACGGCGCTCTTGCATAGGTTCCTGCACATGCCGACACGTGATAATTCAGCCAATTACCTAATTGAGCCATATACTATGTCAAAATTACGGTGAAATGTAATACGTATCTTACTCATTGAGTACGGAGTACGGAGTAACGTATCTTACAATTGAAATGGCACGGTCCAATTAGGTAGCTGGCTGAATTGTCACGTGCAGGAGCCTAGACAGCAACAAAGCCTATTCCTAATTAGAGAGAGCCCCACCCTCACTGATTTTGGCCCTAAAATATTTTTGCTTCTTGCACAAAAATAAAAATTAATGGAAACAGCCGCCAAAAATTTCCAATGACTGCCCACCAAAACGACCCGCCCTAACGCTAGGCTCTGGAAACTTTTTTTCCTGAGCCCTTACGAGGGAGTTGAGTATCTGCTCGCATTGATTTTTCTCACCCTCCCCCCAATTACGCCTTTTTTGGGTTCTTATATTCCCACGCAGAGCCATCAATTCGCATCATCGATCTTTTCTTATTCCCTTTCGAAAGTCGACCATCACAACCGACGACATTTCTATAGGCACGATGTCAGAGCAGCTCATCCTCAAGGGCACCCTGGAGGGCCATGTATGTTTGCAATTGCAACCCATATTTTCCCGGAAAGAAATAAGCAGGGGCTATAGTGATAGCGAAGGAACCTATTTGGGTGGTCTTATCATCCGAAACTTGAGGGTTTTGACGATGAGGAAACCAAAAGGAAGAGGAGGGACTCTAGGATCAAAAGGGAGAGCAGAATGACGAGAAGATTGAACACAACATCGTCTATTGTAGCATATAACTAACGGCATCTTCCTATCAGAGCGGCTGGGTCACCAGCTTGGCGACGTCCATTGAGAAGTAAGGCTACCCTCCCTCTCTGCCCCGAATTCCTTGAATGCGACGGTCATGTTGTGCAAAGCCGGATCCTGCTTCGTGGATGAATTTTTTTTTTTTTGAGAAACGCCATATACTTACGACTCGTTCAAAACAATAGCCCGAATATGCTTCTGTCCGGTTCCCGCGACAAGACCCTGATCATCTGGAACCTGACACGCGACGAGTCTCAATACGGCTACCCGAAGCGGTCACTCCACGGCCATTCCCACATTGTCTCGGACTGTGTACGTTTCTAAGATGCTATCTACTGGGCTGACAGTTGGACGCTGTGAAGGGCCTCAAAACAGTCAAGAACTGGCAGGCTAACGTTTTGGGAAAGGTTATCTCCTCGGACGGTGCTTACGCTCTGTCGGCCTCGTGGGACAAGACGTTGCGTCTCTGGGAGCTGTCCACCGGTACCACTACCCGGCGGTTTGTTGGCCACGACAATGATGTTCTGTCCGTCTCCTTCTCGGCCGACAACCGGCAGATCGTGTCCGGCTCGCGTGACAAGACCATCAAGCTGTGGAACACCCTCGGTGACTGCAAATTCACTATCACCGACAAGGGCCACACCGAGTGGGTGTCATGCGTGCGGTTCTCGCCGAACCCCCAGAACCCCGTGATCGTCTCGGCAGGCTGGGACAAGCTGGTGAAGGTGAGTCGAATTTCGCTGTGGATTTTTTTAAAATCTCTGTTTCCCCCAAATGATGTTTTGCACCTTTCTTTAAAGTATTTGCTACTTCAGAGCTTGCTTCGGCTTGCCATGAGACAATCTAATCACCTGCACTGATTCTACTTTCTCCGAACCACCTCGTAATTTTCGCCTCAAGAGGTAATTAGGCAGATAACTAACACGTTACAAAGGTTTGGGAGCTTTCCACCTGCAAGCTGCAGACGGACCACATCGGCCACACTGGCTACATCAACACCGTCACCATCTCCCCCGACGGCTCTCTGTGTGCCTCAGGCGGCAAGGACGGCACCACCATGCTGTGGGACCTGAACGAGTCCAAGCACCTGTACTCGCTCAACGCGAACGATGAGATCCACGCCCTCGTCTTCTCGCCTAACCGCTACTGGCTGTGCGCAGCTACCGCATCCAGCATCATCATCTTCGACCTTGAGAAGAAGAGTAAGGTCGACGAGCTCAAGCCCGAATTCCAGGCTGTGGGCAAGAAGAGCCGCGAGCCCGAGTGCGTCTCCCTGGCCTGGAGCGCGGACGGCCAGACCCTGTTCGCTGGCTACACCGACAACATCATCCGCGCCTGGGGCGTCATGTCAAGAGCATAGATGAGCGAGGGGTAGAGTGTTGGCGGGTGGAAGCGAGGTTGGTAGTTTGCATTGTGTTATACTCAAGCAGTTGAGTGAAATAGAGTGGTAGAAGGGAAAATTTTACAGCTGCACTTTTTTGACGGTTCCGCAGTACCCCCTTTTCCCATTGTTGGAGAGAGAGCGGCAGAGAAAAAGGAGCATTTTTGATGATTAGCCGGATCCTCATACCAGAGGCGAGTCAGCTCTCGCGGCTTTTTCTCTCGAGTTTAGTTTCCCCTTTTATTATACTGTTTGTTCGTGCAACAGCGGAGGATAGGTGGATGCGGAGATGGAAGGTTGGAGGGCGCAACAATGGGTAAAAAAATCATTTCCAGAGCTTAACTTGTTGTGTGTCTCTATTGGCAGAGACTAGGGAAATCTAGGGAAAGTCAAAAACGAAAAAAAGAGCCAAAATTCAAAACAAAACAAAAAGATCTTGCACATATCTCTGTGACAAACGAAACAAAGGCAAGACTATCAGTAGATTTATTTTGTCGCTCACGAGGATATTTACCTCTTTCAGGAAGTGATCTGGCAGCTCAGGGGTTTCGGGTCTTATCTCTATTTGACCATGCCAAATAGCTGTACGGCATACCAGTTTTGTGTTTGCGCAGCATCAGCTCCTGGCCTGGTCGTTCCCATCCCATCAATAGCTAGCTAGCACTGTCAAAAAATATCCTTGCAGCTGGGCGAGGTCCCTGCTCCTTTTAGCTGACTGAAGCTTTTGCTGCGACGTATATAACACACTGGCTATGCTCTGTAACAGTTTCCATCCTTGTTGGCAGCATGGTGGATCATGATTTCTTTCCAACTAAACAATAGCTTTTGCCTGCGCATTGAAAACAGGACTAAGCAGGGATGAAACAAAAATAATAAAGATGGACATGGTTTTGACGGCCTTGTCTCTAAGTGAGAGTAGTAGATACACAGAGCATTGCTTAGACGCTTCGTCAATAGAATCAGCATGAATAGGGGTGTCGCGATCATCTCTTTTTCAATTTATTATCTTGTTTGTCTTTCTTGTCATTGATTTCTTAGCAGTTGTAACCATCTATGTAAGTAAGACCAACCGCTGCAAGTCTCTACGAACTGTGAAGTACTCGGGCAACAGAAGCAAAAAAAAAAAAAACTCACACAGCACAAGGGACACTGGCACACCAACAAACGTAACACACCCTGGCAAAAACTGCCTGGTGCCAGAGGTAGTGGCGCAGGGCCTACCCCACAGGCCAAAACCTCTGCCAAGACGCGATATGCTATCACAAACGAGTGTTTCAGCTAGGTCACTTTTCCTCGCCAGAGCGAGAAAGGCCCCACGGCAGATTCCCCGTCTCTTATCCCAACAACCGCGCGAAAAAGGTGACAATCTCTATACCGCTGCTTGCGGCCCTATCAAGCCAGCAGAATAATACTCTTATTTTCTCTTGCACAAACAGCGATAGTCCCTTTCAGGTCTCTGGTTCACAGCTGAACCGGTTTAGGACGCTTTCTTGGTCCCATTGTCCGCTGATCTTCAACGCTGCCTTCGGGCAGCTGCTGGCGGCCTAGGCAGGCTTTCGCTAGATTGCCATTAATAATATTAGTCCTTCTACTTTGCCATTTTAGACTGAGCGCGTGAATAAACGTTCCTAGTCCGCAGCGTAGCAGTAGTAAAAACGAAGAAGCTTCTTGTTGCAAAGAAAGTCCCTCTATCAACATATCCGCAAGTCACTTCTAACAGGAGACCAGTTAGTTGGTGGAGGGTGTGGTGGCGGGGCCGCCCTTGCCGTCCACCGATGTGTTTTCCTTCCTGGCTTTGACGCCTCTCTTGGTCTCTCGGTCCCGGTTCGCTCAATTTTTTTTTTCCCTCTCAGTGCGAACGTGATTTAGCTTTGTTTCTTTCTCTTTTTATCTTTCCTGCCAATCTATTTTCTCAATTTTCTTTCCGCGGTTCCGTTCAGTCTTCGCGTGAGATCCAAAGGACCAGAAACACTGCTAACTCTCTCGAAAGCCATATTTCTATTCTTCAAATTTCGATACTATCTATAAGCAGTTGGTTCAGCCGGCTTGTTCTCATCTGATCGCCACTTTGTTACACTTTCATTATTCGTCCCAGCTACCTGGTTTAGCACATTAGTTTCTTGGCTGCTGCTAACAGTTGAGTTCGTATATTGACTGCTCATATTTAAGCTTTCTTCGTCAGAAATTCCGCCATATTTATCCGGAGAGCTTCGCTTTATTACCACACACCCTCTCTTTCTTTTCGTTGCTTCTTTTGACGGGACGGTCAAGGGGCCAACTATACATACGAACGGGTAAATGAGCGACAACGCTGTCCGCAATGACGAAAAGCAGGGATCTGCAGATCGCATCGTAGGCCAGCGAGAGGCAGTTGTGGTACAATCACAGCCGGCCACAGGAGTGCCGCAGACGGCAACGAGAACAGCCGCTGAGGAACACCGTAGCAAGGGCAAGAAGCCCAGCTTCGAGTCTGACGGCGACGACGATACCGACGCGCGTCAGGTAGATTTGCGCAGCGTTGATCTAGAAAAGGGCGACACGGACTATCGCAATGATGACGATGACGAGCTGCTGAATACCGACGATGTGAATCAGAGGCTTCTTTCTGCTGGAACGTCCACGTCGGACACTGCCACAGACAGCGACGATGATGACGACCGTAGCCATGGAAAGAAGACATCTGTCCGCAGACAAAAAGATAACAGCGATCAACCTGAAAGGAAGAAAAACAAGCAGGAATCTGTCCGATGGCGTGACCTACCAAGAAAAGGGCAGCTCACCGTTCTCACATTGGCCCGGCTGAGCGAGCCCCTTGTACAGACTTCATTACAGGTACGTCGTGCTTTATTTCCCCTTTAGTTTTGAGGTTCGAACTGACTCGAACTCGCCATTGCTGGTTTAGTCCTACATGTTCTACCAGCTGCAGTCATTCCGTCCTGATTTACCAAGCTCGGATATTGCCAGCCAGTCGGGCATCTTACATGCCAGTTTCACAGCTGCCCAGTTTTTGACGGCTATGATGTGGGGGCGCCTGGCTGATTCGCCTCGGTTTGGCCGTAAAAAGGTGCTTATGATCGGCCTAACCGGAACCAGTATGTGCTGTCCTGTCTTTGTTTCTAAGACTGATCCCATGCAGCTTATTGATATGCCCAGTGATTTCTTGTTTGGGATTTGGCTTCTCTCAATCCTTTTGGCAAGCGCTCGTGTTCCGGTCGATCGGCGGTGCAACCAACGGCAACGTTGGCGTTCTTCGAACTATGTGCGTGTTTTTCCTCTCTTATGTCTCCGTATTACAGTATCCTAGATATGATGTCTTAACTGACGGCTTTCTCCATGCAGGATCAGCGAGATTGTTCGAGAGAGAAAGTGAGTCCGCTTCTCTCCATCAAACTGTCTCTTCTTATGCTGACGGTGAATAGGTATCAATCCAGAGCTTTCTTGATATTGCCAATGACTTTCAACGTTGGCGTTATCATCGGTCCTATACTCGGCGGCATCCTGTCTGATCCTGCACATAGCTACCCGCAGCTCTTCGGCGGCAACGCCTTCTTTTTGAAGTTTCCATATGCTACACCTAATGTCCTTAGTGCTCTATTTCTATTTTCTGCATGCTTAGCCGTATGGCTTGGTCTAGAAGAGGTAAGTTGCGTAACGGGTACTGATCTATTGGTCTTGCTCTGTGTTGGGAACCGGTGATTCAGCGTACTGACTTGTGGATCTCACCACGCATCTAGACACTTGATTCAAAAAGAGACGAGTATGACTATGGTATCGAGCTGCGCCGCAAAATCGTCTCACTGTTTCGGCGTACACCGGACTCGATTGCATATACACAGTTGGCGACACACTCGCGCAATGTTAGCGATGCTAGCTCTGTCAGTGTGGAGTTGTCACCTATTACGCCGGTTGTGCCGACGGAGGCGGAATCGTCGTCTGCCTCGGGTGCTGCTAAGAAATCATCGAAACGATCTCGCACAAGATACACCCAACGATTACCGTTCAGGCGTATTTTTACCAAGAACGTCACATTGACACTCATGGCGCAGTCGATCTTTGCTTTTCACATGGGTACATTCAACTCGCTGTGGTTTGTGTTTTTGTCGACACCCGTTTACGATCCAGCGCAGGCACCAGCACCAGGATCGGATGCCGCTAAGGCCGCCAATTATCTGACGCAGAAGCTGCCATTTGTCTTTACGGGCGGTATCGGTATGCTACCACGCGAAGTTGGCATGGCTATGGCCATCCTTGGCTTTTTTGGCATCTTGTTGCAGCTTTTATTGTACCCGTCGGTCTCAGCCCGCCTAGGTATCATGCGTTCATGGCGCATCTTCCTATGCTGTTTCCCGGTGACTTACTTTTGTGTGCCGTATCTCAGTTTGGTACCTAGTTTGTCGCCGCCGCCACATACTAAAGATGGCGTGGGCATCTGGCTGGCCATTTCAGCGTTGCTTCTCTGCCATGTAATTGGTCGTACGTTTGCGCTGCCAGCGCAGACCATTCTAGTCAACAATTGCACACCCCATCCCTCCGTGTTAGGCACACTGCATGGCTTGGCTCAAAGCACAAGTTCGCTGGCGCGGACAATAGGGCCTATGCTCTGTGGCTATCTCTATGGCTTAGGCTTGAAGCACGGCATCGTTGGAGCGGTATTCTGGGGTCTAAGTGTTGTTGCTATCTGCGGATTTGCTGCCAGCCTGCTGGTACATGAGGGAGATGGGCATGAAATTTGGTTAGAAGGGGATGTGGAAGATGAAAATTAAAAGGCTGAAGAGCAAAGGAACTATATACCCGGAATAGGAAACGAGGAAACTGGATTGCTCAAATAAACAAGGAATGAAACAAGTGATACTGGAATGACGGCATCATGGAAATTTGTATGCAATTCCTTTCACTGGATTTCGCCATACGAATGCGATCTAAAAGATGGACAGATTAAATATACATACGTAGGAAGGGGTTCGATTTCGGCAATTAAAGTAAATCTCTTTATTATGAAGCAGTTAACTCGAAACGGGAACAGCCGCTGTGGTTGTCGTTAGCGTATGTTTATTTCTTAATTTTTTTGGACTGGCGCTGATTTATGCTCAACCCATGAGACAGAATTATCAGGAAATACACGATATATTTTTAAGTAAAATATGAATGTGCATACGTGACGACTGTTGCTCGTCAAATTTGAAGTAAAAAGCTTGAAAACGAGGCGCCGTTGTGATCCATTGTCTGCAAATCCGCTGCAATAGCCTTGCCATTCCATAGCTGCGCACTCCGTAGTTTATATCATATTTCAGTTCTGACCCACGTGGGGACGCTGGCTCATCTCGCTGGCGTAAATAAATAATCAGGGCGTCTTACAAATATGGATCCCCTGAAAAAAGTTGTTTCTCATCTACTTTGGATATAGTGAGAGTGGCTTCAACTTGGGGCCCTCAGTGAGCATCCCCAAACTTCAACTGAGCTTCAATTTTTGTCCTTGTTATTGTACCCCCCACATACTCCAAAGTCTCCATAATGCAGAACCTAGCCACGCTTCGCGCTGGCGGCTACCGTGATGCTGGCCTCACAAAAATTAAACTCGCAGAGCCGCTGAAGGAATTTCCTCTTGAAATCTTCGATCTTGGAGATACGCTTGAGCTAATTGACCTCTCCAATTCTGGCCTGGAGTCACTTCCGGACGACTTTGGCCACCGCCTTCCACGCCTGCGCATTGCATTTTTCAGCAACTGCCGGTTTGCTCAATTCCCGGCCGCGCTAGGTGCATGCCCAGGCCTTGAGATGGTGGCGTTCCGGGGTAATGGAATGACCACCATCGCAGAGGACGCACTTCCCACACATTCTCTCCGGTGGCTCATTCTCACCGATAACCTCCTGGCATCCCTCCCTTCAAGCATTGGCCGCTGCGCACGTCTCGAGAAGTGCATGTTGGCGGGCAACCGCCTGCAGACGCTTCCAGATGAGATGTCCCAGTGTCAGAACCTAACTCTGCTACGGTTGGCTGCAAATCGATTAACTACGCCTCTACCGGCGTGGTTGTTCACCCTACCCAAGCTAGCATTCTTGTCCTTTGCTGGGAACCCCTGCGCAGCAAATTACTTCACCTCTAGCAATGCTGCAACAAATTCTCTCCCATATGTCGATTGGGATCAGATTGAAGTTAAGCATGTGCTTGGCGAGGGCGCCAGCGGCATAATTTCTCTGGGCACCATCCGGGGCAGTGGGGTTGGCGGAAGCACCAGCAGCCGTTCAGTATCTGGCCAGACGACACCATCACTGTCTGGTACTTCGACACCGGCACTATCGGCGTCTGGTTCGATGTTTTCCACTGCGCCGTCGTCAGCTTCCTCTGCTTCTAGTCTGACCTCGTCCACTGCCGTTGCCGTCAAAATCTTCCGCGGTGCGCTGACGAGTGATGGCACGCCGTACGACGAGATGGCCGCTTGTTTAGCAGCTGGGCGACACGGAAATTTGGTTTCTGTGCATGGCCAGATCAGGTGGAAGGAAGACATTGACGACGATGTCGAAAAAATCGAAAGCAGCAGTGCAAGATCAGTACCACCTGCTCAAGTCGGTAGTACTGCAGAGGTTAAGGCAGCTGATGAGCGTGCAGCCTCCTTTCGGGGCGGTCTTGTCATGGACCTCATTCCCCCAAACTACCGCGTGCTGGGCCAGCCGCCGTCATTTACAACATGCACGCGAGACTGCTTTGCACCAGAGGTCCAAGGCAGCCTTTCGCCGCCGGCCGCGCTCGCCATCCTCTCTGGCGTTGCTGCCGCAGCAGAGCATCTACATGCACGGGGGATTTCGCACGGCGACCTGTATGCGCACAACATCCTAGTGCAAGGAGCTGCAGCGACGGGCCTGACCAGCGCGGGCAGAGATGCCGCCACTGGCTCAGGCGACAAGGACGGAACCGTCCTCGGCAGCAGCAATGCTGAGACGCACGCCATCCTGAGCGATCTTGGCGCTGCGACACTTTATAGCAGCCAAGAAGAAGCACCAGATAGCGACAAAGACAGCCTGGGCCTATTAGAAAAGCTAGAGATGTTGGCGTTCGCACACCTGGTGGAAGATGTGCTTGGGCTGATGCCAGCTGACACTGAAGAAAAAGCAAATACTGACGGCAAAGCGCGCTCCTCGACGTCCTCTGTCCGAGATCAATTCATTCGCCTACACCAACAGTGTGCTGTCCCTACGGTCGCTGACCGCCCAACGTTCGCAACGGTGACCCGCGAACTAACCACCATCCAAGAAGATTTATAAATGCAAGGGCGCGCTTTTAAAAGCCAGAATTAGCGCTTTGTTCATATGAATATCCAGGCTATCATGACCTTCGCACACCTCTGTGAGCGAGGCTCTCTGAAAGGTTACTCTTCTAAGAGAAGAGACTTTAACTAGTTTTTTTTTCTTTCTGTTTTTGTTTTGTTTTGGGGGTCGTGTATTTTCTTTATCGTTGCAACCCATAACCCAAAGTAAGTCTAATTCTTAGAAGAGGATCAGAGTGACGTCGCCAGCACTATTGGAGAGAACGAACACTGCAGAGTATCATTTCATTTCCTAAGTGTTTTGCGCTCCTAGGTTTTCTTCACCGACCATCCAACGGACACGCAATTTCTCTCAAAGCGAGATGAGGTTTTAGAGAGGCCACATATTTTGGGGCCCGAAACAATGCGGTTTCTTCCCTCTTTCGGACACCTCATCTTTCTCGTCGTTCATATTGGCTTTATTTGTCTTTTTCACTCATTATCCCTGGAGATGACCCATGTCCAAAAAAAAAAAATACTGGTGTCCGAACGGCAACTTGCTCTTTCAGGAGAGAAATATTAGTTTTCTCTCCGATTTTCGTATGTGCACGCAATTCTCTTTTCTTGTTTCCTTTCCCCCCTTTCTTGTTTTATGTTTATTGTCCATCTTAATAACATATTCATATAGAAGACTTAGATTACAAGTTAGAGGTAGATTTATAGGGAATGAACATCATTGTTCGAATAAGTTATGGGAATTCTAGTGAAGCAAAGAAAAATGTTATAAATAATTTAGAACATCAAGATAGAGCAGAGCAAGCTAGTAATAAAGCGCATCTTGTTAGGTACAGCGAGAAAGAAAGGCATGAGCAAACAAAAAGAAATAGAGACAAGAAACTTAGGCAAGAACTCTAATCTTCACAAGCCATACCGCTAAATAGAGCGTACTTCTTTAAACCCAATCCTATTACTGGCTCGTTGGTAGCCTGCCCTAATAGGGCGAAAGAAGCCCACAGATTACATACCCGTTGCAGGAGAAGCGACGGTGAGCGGGAAAGAAGTGGTGATTTGAGAAGTTGAGAAGGATGAAGAGAAATTGGCGAGATGAGAGAAGGAGGCTAGCAAGGAAGACAATCCCTTTGGCGGTCAAGAGGAAAAGACTGCACTGAGAGGAAAAGAAGTCAATGAGACCGGATGAAAACCGGCAGACAGATTCTGCGTACTCATGCAGAGGAGTGCGCCGTTGTGAGGGACCATTTGGAAGGATGAAGACTTCCTGTGTTACTGCACTTGTATTAGAGCCGGTTACACTACATGTACCTAGCTACACATGCGAGTGCCCTTCTAGAAACTAAACAACATAACACAAACATTCCAACATCTCAAAAAGCCAACATTCTATTAGGAACCATCGACTTCCCTCAAAAAAATTATGGGTCTTGTTGGTTCTCTTTGCTTTCTTCCTGCCTTGTAGTGAAACATTCCTGTCACTGCTGGCTATGTCCTTGTAACAAAAAAAAATTGACCATTGGTTTAGGTCCCTTTCGTACTCTACCCATGTCGGATATGGCCGTTAGACACGTTCATCGGCTTGACCCTCTTTCTCACCTGGTGTCCTTTTCCCCATGTGGGAATGCTACTGACAGCGTATCTATTGTTCTGCGTGTTCGTCTCAATACAGAGAGCACCCACAGGGTTTGTTCTTCTCTCCAGATTAATCCCGCTTGCAATTGGTTCTGGGGTATTTGTTCTCTTTCACAGGAGCAAAAGCCCGCAGCCAGAAGACAAAATGTAAAAAAGGGAAGTATCATGGGTTTGTAACGTATTTCCCGTAGCCCCTGACCACTCTTTTTTTCTTGTAAGGAATCATTTTCATTTCATACAGACGGTATATATTTTCTTCAACCAGGACTGCGTGTCTCTCTTCAACCGCTGCGGATGTTGCTTCGGGATCTGCTAGTATACGCATGTGCGGAGGAAATACTTCGGTCGCATTTTCGCCTTGGCTATTCTTCTTGGCTATGGAGTACGTAAAGCACACCTACATCTCTACGTAGCTTAGACAGGTCCCAAGACATGCAAGATTAGTACCTACGGAGTTGCAGGTCGTAGTTTATGTCGACCCTTGTGAAAGAACGGAACCCCGGGCTATGAAAGAGCCAAAGAGAATGAAGGGGAGAAGAAAAGTATCGGCTAGAAGGTCGGTAGAAAAGCAGAGAATGATACTTCACTGATTTTTCGGTCTCATTTTTGCAAGGGCCCACCCGGGGAGCGCGGAACGGTGGTGCTACTGGACTCACAGATGCAGGCACTGATCCACTATACTGTACGTGTACGATACTGTAAGCACCCACAGAGCTGGCCTAGCACATGAGGTCCAAAATATGGCGGTTCCTAACAATGTTTGTACTGCGCAGTCAAGACCCGTGAATACTAGATAAAGGAGATTAGCTTAAAACAGAATGTAATTGCCGCCACCGGTGGACAGGGTCGAGCAAGAAAGACAAGGTGATAAGACCTAAACAAACCAACAAAGATGCGGTGCCCCGGAACCAAAGCTTAGGGAAATGAGAGGAATCGTACGTCTCTTATCGGCGCATTTACAGACGGTGTGATTGACGTTGCACAGTCGACAGCCAACCAGTATATTATATGTGCAAATCTGCTTGTACGAGTGGGAAAGACGGCCAATTCCACGCGAGGCCAAAAGGATGAAATAGAACATATGTTGCCCACCCTTTTTGCCGTTGGTGTGACTCTAATTCGGAGAATGCCGCCAGGGCAGGGTGGACCAAAGAGGATCTAACAACCTTGGCTTTGGAACCACACCTCGCTCGGGCATCTTGAGTAACTGTACTAGTACAAGGTCTGCAAATAGTGAGCAGCCGACATACCAGTACTACTACATGGATGAGCATCCTTGAATTGAACTATTCAATCAATACAAACGCTCTCTGTTAAAGACGGAGCGAGAGCCAACAGGCGTTCCAGTTTTGGAGCCGGTCGCGGACCTTCCATCGCTGAAGCGAGCCTGCCTTGATACTTTTGTGGCTAGAGTCTGAAAACCCGACGAGCTGCATTATATCTACTATCTACTTTACTATCAATCATCGTTACGTCTCTTCTGTCCCCCCCCAGCGGCTTTTTCTGCCATTTACATTAGACAGAGAGACCTTCCAGTTTGCAGCAACAGGACGCGGCAGCTAGCTGTAGAAACTTCAACAAAAGCTCCATCCATTTCCATTGCGAAGTACCCAGAGTCATGCTGCTATTTGATTGCCTGGTTGTTACGAATGGCCGTCTTGGCTTACAAGCCGCGAGCATGCTTCCGGAGTCCCGCCCTAGGGATCAATATGTAGATATCTTGTCCTGAACTTTTGCCTCTATGTGCATGTAGTTATGTGCGCGTTTTTCTATTTTTTATTATTATTAATTTACTCCGGGCCTCCATCGGGCCTCCATCGCGCTGGCTCTCAAGCCTTACGCACATACTGCCGCTTATTTAACATCTGAGCAACACAACTTTGCGGACATCTTTGGAAGTTTCACGTATGTACATACGTAGCTACGGGGACCAACCTGATAGATTACGACGTACTGCACAAGAGGTGTGATCTTCCTGCAGACCATATGTACCTCGCTCATAGTAACGTGCTCCACTGCTGAGAGCACAGCGCCAGCAGTCGGCCAAGGCTCCGATGTTTAATTGTCCTAGCGTCGTTCGTCAGGTCGCCCAAGGGAGCGATTTGCAGGAAAAATAGAGGGCCATCGTGTGGCCCGTGAAGAAACAAGGGTCCGCCATTGTTATGAGAAACGATAGCATATATATGTAGATGTTATTAAATAGGAGGAAAATGGAACTAAGTGGGGAGCCACGCTGTTGTGGATGTTGACAGGGGTGGGAAACTCGAGGAGGTCTTGGTAGTAATTTAGGAGTACTAGTACGAGTTGTGTGCGTACTCGTCCTTACGGATCCGGTTGGTTATCTATTCAGACAAAGAGAAAAAAAAGAAAAAAAATGTTGAAGGTTGTAATATAATCGGAAATTATTTCGAGGGCGGAGGAGAGAACCAAAAAAAAAAAAAAAAAAAAAACCAATAGTAAAGACGGTATGGAGGAAGCTTCTGGTCATTACCATGTCAGATGTATCGCACCACATGACTCTCTTTCCCACTCTTTTTCTATCTTTCCCGCATCATTTTATTTGATCGGCGTCACCGTCAACAATAATCCATGGAGGTAATTGAGAGCTTAACCCACAGCTACGCGTATGGAAGTGAGCCTGATCCGTTTGTACAAAAGTAAAAAAGTGTGCACAGAGCCAAAAAAAAAAAAAAAAAAAAAAAAATT
>NTMA01000143.1:0-72957 GCA_002917075.1 Hawksworthiomyces lignivorus | reverse complement strand
AAAAAAAAAAAAAAAATTAATAATAATAATAAAAAAATAAAAAAAAAAAAAAAAAATAAAAATAAAAAAAAAAAAAAAAAAAAAAAAAAAAAAAAAAAAAAAAAAAATTAATAATAATAATAAAAAAATAAAAAAAAAAAATAATAATAATAATAAAATAAAATAAAAAAAATAATAATAATAAAAAAATTCGTTGCCAGGGATGTTGCAACTTATGAGGTAGGAACACGCCATTCAAATGTCCGCACTTTTGCTCCCAGACGATACTTGTGAGCAATTATCGCGTTGAATAATCCACTACAAAGGAAATCATGCGGGGAGCGAGCTGTCAATTTATTTCATTGGACAGGTGCTTATGCCTTGAAGGGGGTGTCTAGCATTGGATCTTAAGGGAGGCTGTAAGCAGAACGCTCACCCCCCTTCCTTTTAATACTCTGAACAATAATGTATCAATGCGTTGTCTTAAGGTGCGTGACCTCTCTGATATCCAACCGCGTCAGGCGGAAATTGAACCCTGAGCTAATGAAGGGAAAATATATGCTATCAATATTAAAGTAATTGCAGTAGATTGTATTCCTCGGCACTCCGTCCACCTTGTCCAGGAAGGCGATACAAAGGATTTCCAAGATCCATGCACGCTCAGTCCTCCGATACGAGTAATTGGTAGAACATGCAACTTCAGTCATTTCCGACTAACATCTGAAATCATAACTTTGGATTGCACACTTACGCATGATTTCACTCGTGATCAACGTGATCTACTGTTTTTGATGCGAATTCGCAGTGTACCTTATGTGAACCCACAACATGCGGTTTCTAATGCTGAGAGACCGGGGCAGCGAGATTGGCTAACCAGGTTACTTTTAGATGCCACGCAGCACCGTGTAATACTACTTGCATGAATCCTCTGTCACCTTCTCTGCAAAAGACTATAAGACCAACCCGATGTAGAATTCTTAGTTTATGGTTGCGACAAGCAGAAATGTAGTAAGAGGTGTTATGCTCTTAGATAGGAGGGGGGACCAAAAGTCGGAACCAGAATTTGAATCATGCTGCAATAGTCCGAAGTACGGTCCACTATTTCGCCAAGACAGGCTGTAGTTATTGTTGGGTTCCTATGCTCGTGGATAGGACTTATCCAAGTGTCTCGCTGCTTATTTTTGCCTTAAGTTGAGAAAATAGGATGGAAGCTACCAGGTGGAGGTACCTTTTACAAGTACACGAGTCGAAGAAATTGGCTGCACAATTTGTCAAAATTGGTTGAAGAGCTCTCTATCGTCTATCGATGCAAACTCGACCGTGGAAAACATCGGCAGACGAGAGACGGCCTACCTCTTTAGACTATGTCGACACCCAGATCCATCATCTTGTAACTCGAATGACTTCACTTAGGACACGAGAACTGCAGCAGCATCCTCTTTTGCTCTCGTCACCCACGACCCTTTGTATGCAATCAGATATAAATCATAATGAGAGCAACAACTGAGAAAGCATAGAAAATATCAAAGTATCAAAATATCAAAATGAAGAAAACCCCTCTCCCTCTCTCTATCCAAGCCAAGCAACCCCCCCTTCCTAAAAAGAAAAAAAATAATAAAAATAAGAATCCATTCAATTAAACCCGGTGAGGACCCGATGCTTGCTCTTTTTTATTTTTATTTTTTATTTATTTATTAATTTATTTGTTCATTTCTTTCTTGCTTAATTCCAACCTACTGCTTCCAGGTGGTGATGTCGCATGTAGGTTTTGGTTAGCTATGACGGCAATACGCGACAATGTAATCTAAAATGTTTGGAGGTTTCAGCCGCAACCATTTAAAGTCACTGTTGCAGTGCAGGTTAGGTTGCCCCGTTTTTTAAGAATATCTCCCCAATTAGGATTTCCATGCTGTTTTATAGAAGCTAACAAACCACTATAGAGTACTTTAGCTTAGTATTATCCAGCCCCAGCACAGAAGAGGGCAGGTTGCCACAGAACCAGACAAACTCGTTCTAGCATATCTATTCAGAGACATATTTTCGAATTTCTCTTGCCATCTTTCGTGTTGCTTCCTTGCTGGTTAGTCTGGCGCCTGCTGTTTAAAAGGGAAATATAACAAACCTTCATCGGAGAGAGTATGTAATCCCTCTTCGTCACCGAAGAATTTGCAAAAGATCTAGAAGAATCTACTATATCTACACTCCTTCATTCTATCCAGCTCGAGCCACAGAATGATGCTCCCTTCTGGCATTGCCACGCCGAGTTATTCATTTATTCTGGTCCTTGATTGGATTAGATTGCTAGGACATCTGTCTGCAAGTGGCCTTCTGCCATATGCCTCTCTTCATCAAGAGTCTTTTAAACGCGCTTGATGCAAGAAGGTGGCGACACTGAGAACTACGACTACATTGGAAGAGAAGCGTACCCTGGGTAATAATGGCGCAGAGGCCTGGTATAAGATCGACAGAGCGCCTTATTGCCCTATTCACGAGAAGAGCTTCTTTCATTCCCCTGTGCAACATCCCAAAATATGGATTCCTACATGTTTTGGCCGGCTTCTTCACGCACATAGAATATACTCGCTTTTTGTCAGATACAATTTTACTATTTTTATCACTGTCCTAGTCCCGTCTGGACTACTAATCATGAATCACATATAGAATCGAGAAACGCATCAATAGATAGATACTTGAACTTCTCGAGATGGAACGCTAGCAGACGGGAATCTCGACAAGATTCAGAGAATTATCCAAGATGGATGACGCAGCACAACGCAAAGTGCGAAGAGAAGCAAGACTATGTTATACATACAGCACACCGGCCGCTTCTGGCTGTAATTTCTTTTAACTGAACTGCGGTGACACTATTATAATGTTATCAAAACTATTCACTTACAACTCTGTGCGCGAAGCTTACGTTGGCAACAGTTTATTTACTAAGGGACAGTTGGGATAGGAGGAAATAGTATTATTTAATTGCGTATCTCATACGGAGTGCAAGTCTTTATATTTCCACGGCTAGTCGATTCTCTAAGCCATCTTTAAACACTACTAACATCATACGAGCGCCTCATAATTTGAAGAATAGGGCAGGGCAGAGGGTGGCCACAGCCTTAGAGAATCATGTTATTGGAGCAACAAAATACAACCCTCTCTCCTCCATCCACTTCGCGTCCTGCGCCGTCTTTTAATTTCATGACCAAAACGCCTCGCGCTCGCTATGTTAACAGATCTAAAGGAAAGCATGTGCTCAAAATGAAATGCAAATAAATACAATTAATATACAATAACAGATAGTGTTATATTATATCATGCTGCCATTTGTTAATGGCGCCGGCCACTTGGCCGGTTCGTGAGCTCAGTATAACGACGGACTCGGTGAATCCCAAGTCGGCGTTCATCGCCAGTGGTGCTGGTGGCGAATATCCAACGAGAACGGTCGGTGACAAGTGGACTTTTCCCCAGTTGATTCAGTAGAACCTCTTTGTTATAAGCACGTTTAAAGGTTGGTTCACGCATTAAGTCGTCGTTGGCGCAGAAGCTAAGAATTTCAGCAATACAAGTTACCGCATGCGGGAGGCGGAAAGCTTGGCGTCCGGGAAGAAGAGATATCAAGCAAGCCAAATAGAGCGCTAGGATGACTAAGACAACGGCGTACAACGCCATATTGGGCACCATCCGCACTTGTCCAGACGACACTGTCAGTGCCATAAACAACCCACCGGCTAGAGCAGGAAGGAACGCAAAAACCACCGACATTAGAGATAGTACCGCGACGCGCCAGTGTCGGTTGCGTATAGCATGCCAAGTACTCTGTAGCGGAAGGCAAGCGGAATAGTCCGCTAAAATCGAGGTTTCAGGTAGAGCGCCACCAGCATGCCTGGAGAGTTCTGCCCATGGCTGCAGAATTCTAAGAGACAATTCCAAATCTGAGAAAAATAGAAAAAGGACCTGTCCAAATAGCGAGGGTAGAAAGCTGTAAATAAAGTTGGCTGCAGAAAATGCACCAGTGGTTGAAGTCGTATCGACCCGTGGGAAGAAACCAGACTTGATACTGGTAGAAGGCAGGAAAGACACGACAAATATAGCCAACAGAAGCAGAAAGGCAAGAACAATACAAGGGAATAGCATGTTATCGCGCATACACCATGGAAGATAGCGGTAGCGCACACGCTCTGAGTGCGGGGACAGTGCCTGTTCCTCCAAATCGATCCGAGCCGACATATTATGTGTGCTCCTCAGTGGCTTCTCGCTTCGAAGTGGTGATATGTTCCTATCCCTTCCACTCCTAGAGCTAAAAATTTTAAGATCAAGCTGGGCGTCATCGGGCGTATCTGTTCCAATCCCGTACCATAAGCTGTTTGTACGCCCATCTCGCCACGTCCAGTAGCCTATCTTATCAATGCTTCGACGATAAACGGCATTATACAACTCATGACGCGTTGCCAGAAGCTCAGTTCCATGATAATCCGCAATCGAATTGCTGTTTGACGCAAGGACAATGAAGTCGGCAATAGAACGAGCGTCCCAGATCAGACCAGTTGGGCGTTTATGCCAATGTACCAAGATGAAAGTAGCAGTCAGGATAAGACATAGATACATCCCAACCAAAGTCCAGGCGACACCTTGTACAGTAGCCCAGCGAAATTCTTCACCGACGAGGGTGACAGAGAATAGGGTGCTCTGGAGTGGGACAATGAAATTCATGCACCAAATAACTAGGTGCGGCACCCAAGAGTGCCACGAACCGACATTAAATATTTGGGGCAATAAAAAGGAGCGTGGGTAAAGGTTATCAAAGATGGCATCTTTGCGTTCTTCTGGATTGGCATGTTCAAGCCCATCCATACGAGAAAAGGGTCGGACACGGAAGATGGCCATGGAAACGGATTGTGCATAGAGAAGGATGACGACAGAGAATAATTGGGGCATGACACGGAACAAGAAAAACTGGCCGCCAGAGATGGTGTCATCGTATATGACAAAACCGCTATGCTTGCCCGAGTATAATGCACAGAAAATGAGACCAGCTGTAGTCAAGGAACACAAAAATATGAGTACGGTCATGGATATTGGACGCAGGATTGCGGGTTTGAAGTTTGGTAACGGAAAGAGAAGCCGTGCTTGCGGTGAGAAGTCTTCGAGGTCAAGAAAGATCCAAGGGTTTTTGTTTTGGTGGGCAGACAAAGAATTATGAGGGGGCTGCGGCTCTGAGTAGACCAAGGTTGGAACGGATGAGTTGGTGCTCAATCTTGATTCTCTCGTGTTGGCAGCCTGGGGCAGGGTTGGTGGGATTGGCTGGTCGTCTTGAATGGGGAAGTTCTTGGGCTTAATAGAACACTTTCTTTCACATCTGGACTGCATAGGCGAGGAAGCTGTGGGAAATTTGATTGACGCTGTACCAATATTATTGTCGCTCCTAGAAAACGATGTAGCTCTGTAGTAGCCTAAGCCCTCATCATGAATGTGTCGGTAAGGAAAGCTATTGCGGTTGTCGTTGCTAATGTTACCGAAAGGTGAATTTGTCGATGCTGTGACATTCCCGGTTAGGGCGTCTAGAGCATAAAGTATGTATGGCGTATCGTCAACACCGGGCGTCACATTGGTAGCATCACGAGCTAGTGCATCTTTGAAGGACTGCCGCGAGTCCCCAAACAAAAATTTGCCGGCGCTTGAACTGAGGTCAACCTCGTGCCCGATGCTTCCTGGAAGGTGGGTTGGCACCATAGCTTGACTAGAGATGTCACTTAAAGCAGAATTTTCCGCGTCGAAGGAAACCAGGGCGTGGCGTGGATTCCTCACTCCAGAGTTTGCCGCTCTCTGGCCAGTAACCTGGAACATGGATGAGGGCCCAAAACGACGGTCAGGTCCGTAGATATCATCAGACGTCCTTGAAGCTCCAGAGACTGTCTCCGTAATCTGCGAAGGAGGCGTTTGGGTGTGGGGCAGTACAGCCACTTGCGAGATGGGCCGTTCCGACATAAAGGGCAGCCCTGTACCACCGTGACCACCGTCGTCAGAGCTACCAAAGGTGTTCCTGCTGGGGTGATGAGCAGTCCGAGTCTCCGATGGATAGATTGGATAATTTCTTCTAGTACTGTCCAGTTCGAAATAGGTACGGTCTGCCATTGGAGAAGTGTGATTTATGGTTCTGATGCTGCTTCATCAGTGTCTGGTTAGTAGCGCCGAAGCTTTGGCTGAGCGTTGCTAAGGAGCTGAAAAGTTGAAGGGAGATGGAAACCAATGAAGCGGTATAGAAATGGCCTTAGCAAGAAACGAGATACGACAAATGAAGCCTCGTTTCCAAGCTTTCCAGTTAATGAACACTAATGTCTCCGATGTTCATTATCTTCAGGTTGCCGAACTTTCCAGCTGCTCTTAGACCCGTCTTTGAGTTAGCCTACTACGGCAATTTGGCCCCTGTACATCTGATGTCGATTTTCTGTACTCTTGTTTTGCGTCGACTTTGTCGTCTAGGATGCCTGAAATAGTTCGTGCAAGTCCTTCAGTTAACGCTTCATGTCTCTCTGGGCCTTTCCCTGATCCGTGGAACAGTGCAGAATGGAAGAAATGAAAAGAAAAAAAAATTGAGTGAAAAATGAAGAAATAAAATAAGAAACGGAACCATGGTGTGCGATTGAGACAGAGAAATAGCAAGTGATGGTCCATTAGAGAGGCTGGGCGAAAGCCAGGTAAGTAGCAAATTTGGTGATTAGGGGGCTGGTGTCACTTTTCCTCTATTTCCCGCCCCGTATGCTTAGCCAGCTCCGCTGTATCAATGCACTAAAAATGAGACTTTTTGCTCCTACCAGCCTTCCTATCCTCCCCTTTCAGGTACCATTTGCGATTGATGGGTATTATCTATTTGCCCCGCCATTACGGCTAGTTAGCACTAAAGACGGGTATTAAAAGGGTACCTCCTGCGAGTGTCGTATCTCAGCCTCTGTTACTATGTTTCAATGAAGTCTTGCTGCTTCTGGAAGGACAAACATATGAACCGAAAAAAGGTACAAAATTGAAAAAATTGAAAGAGCTGTAAGATTGCAAGAAATCCATAAAGAATAAAAAGTAAAGTCAAAAGCTTTCTGGGGGAAAAAAAAATGAGGAAGACAAATCGTTATTAGCGTGAATCTTCTTTGTTCCAAAGCAGCTCTGCGGTTTTCGCACTATTATAATCCAAGAGGCTGGGACACGTCCCAGTACTTGTATACTTCTATACGGAGTATTACACAAGCGGATTACTACATTTGACATTGTGTACCTTGGCGCATGGGGGCTTCAAGTGATCCGAGCTTTACTCCGCACCAGGCTACGGCAAGGTTAGCGCATATTAAGAGGTGCGCTCATGCTAGCACGAAGCTTATCATACAGCTTTACATACGAGGTGTACAGGGGTAATAATTGTTAGCGTGGGTACAAAACAAGGTGGCAACGTCGAGCACATTCTAGAAGTATCTATGCTATTTAATTCAGTATAAAAATACTTTTAACCAGTGTTTGGTGATTTTTTTGGTGTCTTTTCGAATTATTTGAATTAATGCCAACACCATGGATATCTCAGCTATACTGAACAACACCGACGAAGAGCCTTTTCGTGATAGTCAGTCGTCAGAGACTGAAAGGTCTTCGACTCCTCAACCAAAGAAAAAAAAAGATAAAGCATTAGACTTTACACGAGAGGAGAGAATAGAAATCCAAACACTTCGAAAATACACTGATTGGGACTATCATCAGATTGCCTCAAAAACAAAATATACATTTCGTCAAGTGTAGTATACATGTACTCAACCTATGACGTCTCAAAAACAAAAGAGTGGCCGTCATGTAGGAATTCGAACATCTGAAAGAAATAAACTTCGTCAATGGTTAGAATCAAATATATTATATCGTCAACTCTCTTGGTGTGATATTCCTTTCTTTTTACCTCTTTCGCTTAATAGGTTTGGTGAAAGAGCAATCGTTACAGCCTTGAAAAGTATGGGATATATGAGACGAGTTAGACTACGCCGTATCCAATTAACAGAAACACATAAACGTTTAAGACTTGAATTTGTAAAAAGGTATCTTCAATTACGCCCAAAACCTGAAGATTGGGAAAATGTTATTTTCTCAGATGAGACATGGGCAACTGCAGACCCCGTTTGGAAACAATGGATTACGATACATAAAACAGAATCACCGGAGACTTGGTCTCTTTTACGAAGACGCCCTTATGGTTGGATGTTTTGGGGATCTTTTGCTGGATCACAAAAAGGACCTTATATCTTTTGGGAAAAAGCATGGGGAGGGATATCTGCACAAAAATATTCTGACTATGTGATTCCTTTTGTAGCAGAGTTTTACGACACTCTGTCTTCTGAATCCCGAATTTTTCAACAAGATAATGCATCATCACATGTGACAGATATTACGAAAAAAGCCTTTGAAGATTGGGATATTCGCCGTATTGTGTGGCCAGCTAAAAGCCCCGACTTAAATCCAATAGAGCATGTATGGAGATATATGAAATACTGGATCGACAGTAATTACGATATTCAATCATTATCGTCACCTGCTTTACGGGAGGCTATTGTGAAGGCGTGGGAAGCAGTGCCCAACAGCTATCTACTAAGTCTGGCGCATTCGATGCCAGAGAGACTACGAAAAGTGCTTGAAAAAAATGGCGATCGTACTGGCTTGTAAGGGGGGGCAATTGTACTTAATTTTGTTAGTAATTTTGGTGTGTTTAAATGTATCTTCTGACTAGACTGAAAGTGGCCATGTATCTTTTTAACAATTATTACCCCTGTACACCTCGTACATGTATGTATCAGGCTAGTGCAGCCCAATAAAAATTCAGACATTTTCTGTTAGTTGGTGCGCATATCTGTACTTCGTACTTCTATCCACCTGTTTCTTGATTCGCTTGCCTGATACCCCTCAACTAATACCACCATAGCTGAACGTCTACGGAGTACAGAGTAATCATCCTCAAGTTTCACTCCAGCACTTTTCGTATGTAACATGCTTGCTCTTATCTGAACATACGTGCCAAAATAATGTTGCTTGTGGGATTAGGTTATTCTGCTCACTTACCTCGTAAATTATCGCCCCATGGAACTATTGCCGCTTCGAGCTCAGCTCAAGCGGAGACTCTTCGTTTATAATTAAAACTATTTGTCACGCGGATTATTGATCCAAACGTGCAGCATACTGCGTTTATGGCCACACGAGAGTGCTTTAACTATGTTGGATTTTCTTCACCAATGCAGACACCCCGTCATACTGGACATAACGATCCAGAGTGTAAACACTTTGCAATGTCCCCTATTGAAAAGCTGTCAGGTTGTTAGAAACCGCGAAACTTAACAGGTTGTACGCCGAGATGTAACGATCTAATGTTAGCATCAGTATCAATTATGTGTACAGAATCTTAATGGCCTCTGGTAACCAATACGCTTGCCTCGTGCATACATTTCTGTTGTCCAATACAGTCACGTGTTCATAAAATTAAAGTACTCATACGCCTGCCCCACCGCCACTTTAGACATGTCTTTAGTAATACGCATACGAGCACATATTAATACGGTGTACGGAGTATGTCTGTTTTAAGTTCCTTTGTGGCGATTTCTCAGAACCACTTTATCGACATAGACTGCCAATCTGTTTTAACATCTGAGACACTGAATTACAACTTAATATCTCACTCTTAAGCATGTCATCTCTTCAGGCCAGCACTTGGCGACATCTTGGCCTCAGTGTTGCTGTGACCTATGCAGTATTTGGCATCAGCGGAATTGTATTCCCCAAAAGTGCAGCAGGGTCAGCATTTGGCATTGAGGCGAAGCAAGGCGAAGATGGTAGGAGCAACAATAACAGCGATGATGCGATTAGTACCGCCGCACTTTTAATTCCATTGATTGGCGTTCGCGACATCACTATTGCAGCCGCGCTAGCTATGCTCTACCGACGAAAATTGGGCTGGGAGATGGGGTTTGTGATCACATCACGGACAATCCTCTGTGTCGCAGATACATTATTGATAGCGCGGAGGAAGGGCTTCGCCGAGTACGTCTGTATCCCGCACACCATCGCTCCTTTCTTGGTGTTTCTCTGGTGCTATTCATTGCTGATAAAACATAACCATCAGAGCTTTGCCCGCCTGTGGTGGTTTGGCTGTATGGATCGGTATAGGAATTGGGCTGTTGTCGTCGAGAAGTGGATGATTATAGCAGGCTAGAAGAACAGCGCTTCGAAATTTTCAAAAGTTGGGAGAACACATTAGCTGTTTCTAGGCGAGTCGTAAATTCTATTTTCGTGAATCCAGTCTGAGAATACAGATGCCAGATAATAGATTGACTAGGTGGTAGAATGCATCAGTTTCATTGATGATTCCACCAGTCTCATTTGCTGTGTGAAATCGACACAAAGCGCTTCAACGATGAGAAGAGGGGCTAAAACTATGGTGTGCGATTAATATTACTGCCCAGAGAAACGTTGTGGACAGTGTAAAGCCACAGTACTGCTGATGAGCGTATACAGTAAGCACAATATATGTACTTGTACTACTCCGAACTCCGCATGCCACAGCGTCGCCGCCAATGTCACAATTTTAACCTTGCGGGGTCAACTGACTTGCTATGTGGTGAGACACGCGCAGACCTTTGCCACTTTTCACTAGCGTGCAGTACAAGCAAATGCAATGAGTCTTGGTGAGATCTCTTTTGCCATTTGAATAAATAACAGATACAGCCAATCTACCCCGACTATTTAAGCTCGCGTCTGCTCGTATCTCTTTCAATTTTTTTAGAGTATTTGGTTAAGATTAACCTTGTCAGTTCCTTGCCAAGTCACAAGCTGAAACTCTTCTCTTCCCTTCAGGTCGATTCACAGCTACGCTCATATATTTAACGACAATGGCAGACGATATGCCGTCCGAATCTGTTGTTGATGAAACTCCCATCTCGCCGGTGCATCCCAATGATCCAGCTCGCCGCAATTCTCTGGAGCAATATTTACAGAACCGACCGAATCGCACGGAGTTGGTGCAAAGTAAGTTTCAATATACAATACCACACCAGCAAGCTTAGATGCCCCCGTTTACGTGGGGAAGTTAGCACCGGCACTGGTCGCTATCAATGCTAGGTCATAGGAACTGCCTTTACAACGACTGACTTTGTTACCACACTATCTCAGAAAACATTCTCCCGGCTTCAAATGCTGCACCAGGCCTGCAGGCTTATCAGAAAGAGCTCGAGAAAAGCATGCGAGCAGACTCTCTCAATGAAAAAATTCTACATCGGCCCTCCCCCGAAGAACTTATTAAGCGAGGTGTACTCGATGAAGACCCACGGTCTCCCGAAGAGAAATATGAGGAGGCCATCGAAGATGAGTACGCTAAGCGCGAAGGCGGTGCCTAGGTGCCAGGGAGGATTTTGACTCGATGTATTTCATGCCAGCTGTTCACTGTAGCATGGGCCACGGCAGGTTTTAGAATGGACTGTGATCTTATTGGGTGAAGAAATATCTGGTTTATCGTTGTGCAAAAGCACAGTGGGACGGATTTTGAAGCTATTTATTTTGGCTGGAAACCTGAAAGGCTTTTCCAAGTGCCATTGTTAGTAGCTATCTAGAAAGTTGATTTGGGTGACTTTGGCAAGATCGAAAATTGTCTTTGGTCGTCGACAGTATGCTGCCACGATTCGAAATTGATCGTTCACTTCTCTTTGCATCTAAATTGGCACGAATCCCTTCTTCTCTGCGAGTCACATGCATAAGCAACCCTCAAAAAACATCGGAACTGTACAGAGGTTTGGTGTTCTAAATGGCCTTTATGAACTAGTGATTTGCGCCCTTCGTTGAAAGAGAGTCATGATGGTTAGCGTATGAGAAATCAAATACAAGGCGACCAAGAGTGACTCCAGAAAAAGAAACACTAGAAAAGAAAGCAAGCTTCTTATTAGTCTATTTGATCTTCTCCTGGTTCACAAAATGCAGGCAAGGAAAGGCAAAAGATCAAGGCGTAATTTTCAAACACGCTATGATTTCAAACACACATGGAAGTCAAACTATGCTTTCTCGCCAAGTGGCATTTGACCTATAGGATGGTAAAGAGAAGCATCAAAATACTCCATTTAGATTTGACCAGACTGTTCTGGTGGCAGGTTCCTATTTAAAATGTTTGTTAGTTGTAGTCAATCCATGTCTTAGCTGGTAACCAATGTTTGTCTATTAACAAGCGCAGAGAAATTTTGCTAGTCTCGAAAAAAGCCTCTCAGATAAGATGACATCTCTTCATTTTTCTTTACTCTTGCGCCCTTACTAAAAATAATAGAACAATGCGTCGCTGGTTGGCAGTGAGAACATGTACGTATGGACCATGAATTTCACATAGTTCAGAAACAGTAAGCTTGGGAAATCAGGACCAGGATGAGGCATTTGGGAAGACATTTACATAATTCAGAGTGTATGGGGGCGTTGTATGCGTTATTTGAAGCCGCGAAAATGAAAATGAGGCCACTCCGAAAAGGCAACGCTAAATATGGCCATGTTGTAAAAATCTTAAAGGCCGAGATATTCAACCTTTTCCCCGTATCTGACTGGTCTTCTGAAGGAGAGATGCCTGGGTATTTGCAAGGACATGAGAAGAGAGACGACGTGGAAATGGAACGTAACTAGACGGCAGAGGAGAAAGCGCATACATTTCTACGTTACAGAAGTGTGTACTGTCTGCATATCTTGGCTTCCCAAAAATGTATACCGAGGATCGCTACACAGGCGCTGGGAAGGAAGAGGCTTCAGTTAGAATTCGTGTCGGCGGTAGCAGATGCAGCCGTGTTTCCCTTTCACGCTGTGGGAAATATCGAACAGAAAGCCTCCCTATTTCCAACGGGACATCTTATACAGATGCATAAACCGAGTAAATAACTCATTGCCAACCTACGAGCCTACATTTACGGGTAGAACTACGTGTCTGTTAATACAAACCTGTGAAGCTTAGGAAACAAGCAGCTAGCAGTTCCCCTCAAGCTGTAACTTTGGGTTTCACGCTACTCTAGGGTCCTCAGCCTGAGGTTGGTCTTAGAACACATACCCGCAGCCTCGGCCAGCTGGGCTGTTTAGTAACATAGTAGCTTTGGACGTCAGTGAAGTTTCTAGGCCACGAATAGACAAATAGCTGGCAAGTATTACATGGCACGTCTTAGCCCCAGGCTTCCTCCCCAAATTAAGCCCGTTTCTCAACCCAACCTCACTGTACCCCCAGAGCCGCCTAGAAAGAGAATCCATAGCGTAAACAATCTGTCGGCGAGCCTGCCTCATTCACCTCGGCGAGCCTGCCTCATTCACCGAGTGTTTAGCACAGTTGAAATATCTCTACTGTTCCGATAGTTGAAAGCCACACTCAAAAATCCAAGGCTAATAAGAAATTAATTCGAAATCATAGTGGTTTAGAAACTTAGCACCGAGGGCTCAAGTAAAAGGATGTAAGATACGAGTTATGAGAACATATTTCTCAAACCACCCCACCAAGACAAAAGCCCAAGAGTAACCAAGATTGGCCAATTAAAGAAAAGAATGCCTTGAAACATATTACATAATATGTGGCTAGTAGCATGCGAAGGCGAGAAGCAACTGCAACTTTACAACTTGTCCTTCCCAATTCCTCTGGACAACCCATAGATCGCTGTCTCACCACTTAGAAACCCAACCAATTACTTGCTCCATTCTCAAATCAGATCCGAGGATCTCATATAATCCGAAGATGAGGGACATTCTTATTTATTTCTCTCTGCTGGCCTCAACAGCTGTCGGTGCTCTAGCGGCTGACCTCAAAATCGACGTTGATCTGTCCGTTGACTGCGAACGGCGCACCAGGGTCAACGACAAGATCAGCGTGCACTACCGTGGCACACTGCAGTCAAATGGCCAAAAATTTGATGCTAGTACGTCTGAAGATGGGATTATGTTTATGCACACTTGCAACCAAATCAATAGAAAAAAGTGGCTGGGTGATGCATGAAATGTTAACCTTGACCTCTTTCCTAGGTTATGACAGAGGAACGCCCTTTACCTTCACTATTGGCCAGGGCCAGGTGATCAAAGGGTAAGATTATTACGCTAGATGCGTTCTCTCGAAAGCTGCTTTATGTTCTTGGTAACATTAACAAGATTCTGCGTCTTACACAGCTGGGACCAAGGGCTTTTGGATATGTGTGTTGGCGAAAAGAGGTATATAATTTCCCCACGTGTCTTGCTGTCGCTGCTACAGAATACGTGCTGATCTTAGCTCTATGCACACAGGACGCTCACTGTACCTCCCGAGTACGGTTATGGACAGAGAAACATGGGCCCCATTCCCGCTGGTTCTACTCTAAGTACGTATTCTTAACATTAGCTCCATAAGGAAGAGATAAGAGCGGCTACAAAGATATAAAAGAGAGCCGCTGGCCAACTGGCTAGCGATATCAGATATCTAAAAGATGGAAGCGAAGCAAAGAATTGGTCTGCAGGGAATATAATAGAGTCTTGCTAACCAAGTTTTTTCTTATTTAGTTTTTGAGACCGAACTGATGGGCATCGATGGGGTTCCTAAGCCTGAAACCATTGTGACGAAGTCTACCACCGACAATCCTAGCTCCAGTTCGAGTGACGCGGCAAACTCGGCCTCGGCTAAGGAAGGAGCTAGTAAAGTGGTCGAGGTCGGCGACGCCGCCGAGACTGTTGTCTCGGATATTGACGACGACCGGGAGCACAACGAATTGTGATTTGTTCTGGGTTCGATATAGTTTGTGCTTCCCTATAAACTGGTACAGACACGGGACATATAGAGAAGAGCTCAAATTTCAAACCGCTAGGCTGTTGCAATGTTTCCATATCCTTGAGAATAATTAAGCATGGTTGTATATTGCAGGCGGTCATACTTAATCCATGTAGATTTGCTTCCAGAGAAAGTAGAGGAGGCGACTACAATGCAACACGAGTATAGTCATAATATACTTTGCAGGCGCTACTTTTAAGAACCAAACTGTATGGTCTGTCAAAGCTTAGCAGAGAATGATACAAACTCCTGGCTAGCGACACTGAAGCACAAGCCACTATTAACACAAAGTAACGGGGGAGTTACTGTACTTGAAATAAACAATACTAATTAGGCTAGGATGAAGTTCAATCGGTCCAATTTTTCCAGCCACCATTCAATGGTGGGACTTGAAACTTTGACGACCTCTCTTTGAACTTTGTGTCCTCACTGACCCAGCTCTGTGCACTTGAAGGTGTCTAGTTAGCTTAATGTGACCTAAACGCGGAGCGTTACAGCTAAGTGGGCAAGCTAGAAAGAGTCTGCACAAAAAGAGGACAAAAAAGAAAAGAGGGGGAAACTTGTGTGGCTTTGAGAGAGGATGTGCTAGAATATCAAGACGCAATTCCCAAACAGCATCCGCTGAGACACAAACGACTACTGTGTGCTGAAGCATTCCTGCAGAGATGTCGTCTCAATGGCGGAACTTTACCGATCGGCATCCTCGACTCTCCATTTTGGCTGTTCGCTTCCGTGCCCACCTTCCCCCTCTGAACTTCATTACTATACATTATGCTTACTTCGTCGCCGTCATACTGGTTTCTTCTCTCATTTTTTGGGGCTCATCAGAGCCTGCTTTTAGCATTTTGTATACTGACAGCCTCTTCCTCGTCGTGTCTGCGATGACTGAAGCAGGTCTGAATACGGTGAATCTGGGTCAGATGACCACGTGGCAGCAGGTCATCCTTTTTCTCCTTATTGTTTTTGGTAGCTCGATTTGGGTCTCTATATGGACTGTTGCGTTTCGAAAGCATGTATTTGAACAAAAATTTGACGCCATTGTTAGGGCTGACCGTGATCATCGTTCACGACACTTGGCTGCGACGAACTCTAAGGAGCCTAATGTGCGTCTGTAGCAAAAAGTCACTAGACCTTTTCAAAAACATAAGGCGCAGCTAATGGATACCCCTATACTTCCAATGCCTACACTTCCATTGGCGTCCCTCACGACGTCGGCCAATGTCCCAATTCATTCCTCGAATGTCGGCGAATTGGCTACCAACACAAGTAGTCGCAGAGAGACCACAAATATGCTCCAGACATACCCGAGAAAGGCAATCTCAGTTGAGCTACCTTCAATACCATCTGGGCATGTCACCTTTGCAGATAATTCGTACAGCAACACAACTACCAGTGCCTACCGGCAGACTGGGACCGAGCCTATCAGACGTTCTACAGCAGCAGCTTTAGAAGTAAATGAGGACGCGATAGTCACTGATGAACCCAAAAAAAAATTCTCATGTTTGAGGCCCTCCAACGTTTCTCACAAACCGAACGGTGGGCCGCAACGCACAATTTCATGGCCTTTCCTGTGAGGAGCGTGAACAGCTTGGCGGTTGTGAATACCGCGCTCTCAAGATGCTCTCTGTTGTCGTCCCGCTGTATTTTTTTGCATGGCAGTTTCTAGGTTGCATCTCCCTGGGTGCATGGATCAACAGCAACATGGCCGATGTGGCTACGAACAATGGAATAAACCCTTGGTGGCTCGGCATCTTTAATGGAGCCTCTGCATTTAACAACTCGGGCATGTCTTTGCTCGATGCTAACATGAACCCGTTTAAGAGTGCAACCCTAGTGATCATCACAATGGGCCTCATGATACTAGCTGGAAACACGGCATATCCAGTTTTACTGCGGCTCATCTTCTAGAGTAGCTTGCAATGTCTTCGGTGGGCCACCAGCGAAGAGCAATTTCGCAACTCCAAGACAACCATAGAATTTATTCTCAAATATCCACGACTTGTATACGAATTTATTTCCAGCACGCCCAACATGGTGGCTTTTGTTTATGATTATATTGCTCAACTGCATCGATTGGGCCGCTTTCGAGCTTTTAAATTTGGGTAATTCTATGATTGAGAAGATACCGACTAGTTTCCGAATTCTGGATGGCCTTTTCTAGGCAATTGGTAAGCCAACCAAAATGAAATATGTCCATAAGCATCTTTCCTAGAAATGGCACTTTCTCAGTTGCAGCGCTGACACACCGCGCCATCCATCGTGCAAAGCTGTTCGTTCCGGCGGGTTTTATATTGTGCCTCTAACCGAAGGATACGTCGGACTACAGGTGCTATATGTGATCATGATGTACATATCTGTGTGTCCGGTGGTCATCACAGTGCGACATTCAAACGTGTACGAAGAGAGACCTATCGGAATCTACTCTGGTTACCTGGGTAGTTACACCGACCTGGAAAATGCTGCTGAGACGCACAACACGCCAATGACAATTGCTCGTGAACTTGGGCGTGCTTTGCGTCGCGCGTTCATCCCATGGCATGGTGTGGGTGTTATCTCACCGCCCACCAAAGGCAACAGTCCTGAAAGTCGGATCAGTTTTATCAGCCAGCAGATACATGGTCAACTGGCTCATGATCTGTGGTGGTTGGTGCTTGCTGTACTAATCATCATCACCATCGGGACATCGCACTTCCTAACAGATCCCATCTCTTTCAGCGTCTTCAACGTCATATTCGAGGTTGTCTCAGCATATGGGTGTGTGGGTATCTCCATGGGCGTCCCTTCTGCAGCTTACTCCTTTAGCGGCAGCTGGCATAGCGCTAGTAAATTACTGCTCTGTCTAGTCATGATCAGGGGTCGCCATCGGGGACTCCCGGTGGCTCTAGATCGCGCAGTACGACTCCCGGGTGAGCAACTACACCGTGACGAGGAGGAAGACTACCATATTCGCTGCAGCATTACGAGCCGGCGACTGAGTGTTGAAGGAGTTCTACTACTGTGATTCTCTTCATCTTCATTGGTTCGTTTGATATAGGCAGTATTCGATACATTGTATATCTTGTCCGTTGCTCCTTGGGTGGATTTTTAACCCCGGATCTCTTTTGCGATGTTCTTTATCATTGGCCCCCGATGCTTTCAGAAAAATTGAAACTCAAGATTCATATTATTAGATAACAACAAAGGGAGGCGTAAATAGATGGACGAGCAGCATCATATGATTTCACGATAGAACGGCTACCTTCTTCAGTCTCCTTTCATGGGAGCCTTCTAATAACATAAGAGAACATCCAATGAATGAGCATCGATAGTTCCATCGTAGTTTCATTGCTAGTTATTCCGCGGGCGAAAGAAAACATCGTCGTTTCTCGATTGCTGAGAGAATCCAAATTATTATCTGGGCTAAGTAGGTTCGTCGAAGCAGCTATAACACTTCTAGTGATGATTGTAGAATTACCGTTGCTGTTTCTTCGCATATTATTTCAAGGATGTGAATATACTTAACTCAACAACACGGTCTGTCAACTGGATAGAGACACAATAAAATTAACTACTAACGCTATTTGGTCGCTAAACTCAAGCTTTTATTTCTGCAACGCGGAGAGACACCTAGGCCACCGTAGATAATAATTGGTACCGGTCCACAAAAAGAAAACCACAAAAGTTGTGCAATTCGTTTGCAAGAAAAATTGTAGATAGTTATGTGGGGTGTCAATTATCTAGCCAATAGATTCTCTTGGTTCTGAACCCAGCAGTACTTTGCATAATGGGGCATGTGGTGCCTATTACTTCGTATTTTATATGAAAACATAGTGCGTAGTTCTCTGCGTTACTCCACCGACAGATGTGTTCCACTGCGCAATTAGAGTTCTACCCAGGATCCCCCGCTGCTTACATCAAGCTAGTGTCAGCACATTCTTAGATCACGTCTTGACGACCATATCTCACCTTGTTTTCGCGTCTGCTTTCATCTACACAAGCCTGCCCTAGTCAAGTAAATACTACATATTTCTCGAGCTTCTCTCTTTGGTTTCATCGATAGCAAATGTTCAGACCAATCTCCACCAATGGCGGAGCTCCACAAACGCGAAAGCGACGAGCCGAAGATAGACACAACAGGGCACGAAACCCTCAAGTACTCCCTCCTTGGACCTTCTCTGCTTAAAGCAGGTCAAGAATTGGTAGATCAAACAAAGGTACTTATTTAGACAGCTAGTTTAACCTGCCTTGTATTAAACTTGACTAATTTCAACAGGTCTCTGATATCATATACAATGCGTCCAAGGGCTCCAAATATTTTGATAGAGAAGAGGAGAAAGACAAGATGCTCTCCTCAAAGATCACGCAGATTCTTACCAAAAAGTCACAGCTTGAGATTCTTGACCTTTCCCATGACATCCGGGTTATCGACTCTCTCATCGCTAGACTAGAGGCATCACGTGATCTAACACAACATATTGTACATGTCGACTGCGATGCCTTTTATGCTTCAGTCGAGGTTCTTGACCAACCAGAGTTGGCTGACGTTCCTTTTGCTGTCGGAGGTGGCGTTCTCACTACTTGTAACTATGCCGCGCGCAAATTTGGCTGTCGAAGCGGTATGGCTGGTTTTGTTGCCAAGAAGCTGTGTCCCAAGCTAATTCTGCTGAAACCTGACTTTGCCAAATACACTACAAAAGCCCGGGAAGTGCGTGAAGTCCTGGCTCATTATGATCCTCGCTTCGAGAGTGCAAGCATCGATGAGGCATACCTTAACATCACGGAATATTGTGCTACGCATAGTATGGAACCGGCTGAAGCTGTTGCGAAGCTAAGAGCTGATGTGTTGGAAAAAACTAAAGTCACAGTCTCGGCGGGAATTGCCGCGAACACGCGCCTGGCCAAAATCTGCTCCAATATAAACAAACCCAACGGACAGTATGTTCTTCGCAATGACCGGACCGCCATTCTTCATTTCATGAAAGACTTACCATGTCGTAAAGTCAACGGCATTGGTAAGGTGCTAGAAAGGGAGCTGGCATCTATAGGTATTAAAACGTGTGGAGATATCTATGATCAACGCCAACTCCTAAGTCGACTTTTTGGCGACAAAGCTTGCCATTTCTTGGTCCATTGCTACCTTGGACTCGGAAGGACAAAAGTCCAGCCGGTAGGGGAGTACAGAAGAAAGAGTATTGGTACTGAAAGTACCTTTGGGAGTATTTCTGTCCCCGAGGCATTGCGGCAAAAGCTCCGATGGACAGCCAGTGAACTAGAAAATGATTTACGCCGAGCAGGCTGTAAGGGACGGACGCTGGTTCTAAAAGTCAAGCTCCATACATTCGAAGTCTACACTAGACAAGTCGTTATGCCACGGGCGGTTTATTTGGCAGATGACTTGTACAATTACGCAGTTCCTATGCTCCATAAACTGGAGAAAGAGATCCCTGGACTTAAAATCCGGCTCCTCGGCCTTCGGTGTACGCACCTTATTAGCACGAAGAAGCTGGATGGCCTTTCCATTTTTGGAATGAGGCCACTGCAGAGCACCGAGCTACAAGATGTCCTGGATCCTGGGAATAACTTGGAGTGCGAATACGATCACATTTCTCTGGATGCACCTAATGAAGACAGCTTAAGGATCATTGAAGAAAATAAGATATTTTCAAATAGAAGCAAAAATGAACGATCAGGCACAACACCTCAGCCGCAACCGCAATTTCAACTACAACTTCGACCACAATTAACGTCAGATGCTTCATATCACAACCGGGTAGAAACATCGTATCGGCGTGCTGACCAAGAAATAGTTCCTAGTCCAAAAAATGAGGCGAAGCTTTCTGAGCCGCTACCTGAGCAGTTGCGTTGCCCTGTTTGCTTTCGACCCCAGTCCACTGATATGAAGCAATTCAATAATCATGTTGATACTTGTCTGTCACGCCGCGCAATTTTAGAGGCTGTTCAAGAACATTCCTCAGAGGGACAGAAAAGTCCCGCTGGTTTGTGTTCGACAAACAAGTCATTTACGACCCGACTGGGGAGGAAACGAAGCCGGCAGCTACAAACAGCGAGCAGAGAATTTGATCCGAGACAGAAAAGAATATGCTTCGGCGAGGTTTCGAGGAATTGAAGCTTATTGATGGCAAAAGCAGATAAAAGTTTCAACGGATATGCATATATGTAGTTAGATACTGAAAATATTCCGTGTCTACTTAGGACGCGTAATAATACTTTGCTAAGGATCTCGGTACTCGCAGGTGCCCAGTTTGATGGTTTTGTACTTTTTTGAAGAACACATTTCTATATGGAGGATTTCATAATGTGAAAAAAAAGCTGGAACTCGCTTCTGTTTCCTGTAATATCCCATAGGCTTCCAAACGCTAATCCATGAACTATGATGCTGAACTGGAGTCTCCTACTCAACTAATTTCGCCTGTGCACAAAAGGCAGCGTTGCTGCTCATTTAAATTGCAAACAAGAAGTGAAAAACGCACAATCCTTCAAGTATTATAACCACTTTTCACTCATATCAAGAAAATCGCAACTACTATTCACTATGCTTTGGCCACTTTCATTAGCAGTGTTTCCGCCGTCCTCACATCCACTAGCAACAACTTCTCCTCCCGGATGTTGGACAACTAGAGCATTGGGAGATGAAGGAAGGCAAGACGCAGGCCGAGGTAGTTTCCAGAAGCTGTAAAGAGATCGCTGGTGCAGTATATTACGGCTAGCGTCATGATGAGGGGTTGATATTAGAGAGCGCGGCTCGTCATTTTGCTGCAAGACAGGTTCTGCAGACGGCGGCGCTCGTTGATGAGGGTCCTGCGCCGAATATAGCATGTGTAATGTACGTTCTATAGATGCATAGAACAAGACGCATTAGCAGCGTGGTTTTAGATATTAGTGGGCTCATCGCTCGCGAAACTCACTGTGAACTTCAGCATCCGAAGGGCGATTGTTCCGTAGGCGTTTTAAGGTACGGCCGGAGGCAAATAATGATGTGCTACTAGCATGGAGATCCAAGAGTGGTCGTAAATCTTTTTCGATTTCCATGCTCGATAAATTAGTATTGGCGAACAGTCGTGGCGGCGACGATAGCGTCGTGCTGCTAGAAAAGGAGAGCTCCGAGTCGGATCGTTTCCGCTTTAGTGTACTATGCATTTTGAAAGATAAGACGGCGTTGATACTATAGATAGTATGTAAAGTTCATTGATTTAAAGCAACGTTAGACAGTTGAATGCGGTAGGAGTGTCCACGAAGTCTTGTACTGAGTCGCCTCAAAGAGGTCGTATTACAGAAAAAGGTATCAAAAGAAGTTGTAGCTCTGCTGTACGAGATATTCCATACCTTAATACCCTGTACCAATCTAGCTGAACAACACATTTAACTTATTTGGTCCGTGCACGATATCACAGAGCGCGTCACCGGGAGTTTTACACTAAGACGCGACACGACTCTGACGCGCTGCCTTAAAGCCATGGAACATATCATGCATAATATTAGATAGAATTTTGGCCTGTTGACATAACACTTAATAAAACATGCCGAGGTAGTTTCTAATCATCCATGGGTCATTTAATCACGTGATCTGCCAACTTTTAGCAGCCTTCAGGCTGAGTTGACGATTGCGCTTCGCCCAACTACATGTAAACGGAGGGGACCAATGTTAAGATATCTTACATAAAACATTGATTGCACATCTCTTCTGCGCTGCTTGACATCTAGATGATCTCACCATAGAGGAACTACACAATAAAAGCCTACATTTTTACTAAGATGCCATATTTTATCTTTGAAGCATGAAACACATTTATGACCAGCTATACTCTAAACCAGGCCCATTAATTGTGCTTGGAGCATCCCGTATCCTTAATCATCAGTATGTTCCACCATGAGCTTGGATTACGTTGATTGCACTGGCAATGCTAAGGGTCTCGCTACCTATTTTGAGTAAAAATGCTGGGAATATCGGCGGCAGTGGCCATCTACCTACGTCCCGTACAAGAGAAGGGGACTAGTGACATTATCTTTCTTTGTCCGGCGAAACGCTCTCGAACTCTACGGAACATCGCTGGAAAATATTGAAGACATCATCGACCTAATTATTAGGCGGATGAAACTTTACCAGATGCTACCCGAGCGATAGAATTTGTTGAAATATGTGACGAGAGAGCAGCACTCCTCTCAACAAAATCAACGTACTGCACCATTTCTTGTTCAGTTTCGGCACACACTTTACATGCTACGATGAATTGCAAAAGTTGACCCGTGTTCCAAGTAACAGTTAGAACTCGTTTTTGGCACGGATCTGTTTCTTTCTATCTAATTAGCATATGTATATACGCTAGCCATGCATATTCAGTTCGCCCTACCACAAGTGCCACAAGAATATGCCAGTCTCATTCTATAGATCTACGCTCAACGCAAGCTTTTAAAGGTCTTAGATTGAGAACCACCAAAACAACACTACCATTTGTCGGTGATACAAGTAATAAATTAGAGAGAAAGAAGAATAGCGAGGAAGAGCGGACAAAATCGCCGCTGGTGAATCAATGGTGGCGACAATATACAATATGAAAGAGAGAACACCAAAAGCAATGAGCTCTACTTAAATCTAGAGGTTTGCGATACGAGCCGGCTTTCTGGATTTCTGTTGCAACTTCCGCTTAGTTCTCCACGTTCTTTCTAATGAGTGAGTCAGAGGGACGAACCCGCTGCGCCCATTCTCTGTAGCCGAAGTCAGTAGAAGAAGTTGAAAGGTGTGAACTCAGCGGGCACTTACGTCCAGCTACCGTCATAAACCCTCCGCGACTGCGGCGAACCAAAATGAGCCTCATCCAATGCTGTTTCGATCACGCAGGCTGTTACTCCAGTACCGCAGCTTGATATGATCGGTTTTTCCGGATCTAGACCCTTCATACGGAAGATCTCGTTGAGCTTGTCGGAGGAGAGTAACGTTTTGGAAGCAGGATCCAAAACAGCGTCAAAGGGAATATTAATGGCACCGGGCATGTGCCCTGACGATAGCCCTGGCCGCGGTTCTGGAGTCTGACCTGTAAAGCGTCCACTGGATCTGGCGTCTATTATCTGAACACCTTCGGCGCCCTCCTTGTTGTGATCCAACGCCACTTCTCGAACGTCTTCGTAGTTCGCTACTTTATCACGATCAACCTCAGGAATTGGATAAGTACAGCATTCGACGCTGTATACCTCGCCTGTCTCAGTGGGAAGACCTTCCTCTACCCAGGTACGAAAATTATTTAAGACGTGAACCTTTGGGTGGCCGAATACTTTCAATGTCCAGCCAACTCGAGGTGCAGAAAAGATGCCCAACTCCTTCGAGTCATACACAACCACCGTGTCCTCCCTCCGTATTCCAAGCTCAGACATGGCAGCAGCAAAGTCCTTTGCACTCGGAAGCATATGTGGGTACGGAGAGCGACGATCAATTACCTTATCAAGGTCAAAGAACCGAGCCTTGGGAATCCGTTGCTTGCGGAAAACCCGGATCCCAGTACGACCTTCGGCATCATTGGGAAGAAACCATGACGCACACAATGGAATCACACGGGGGTCGGTACTAATCGGGGACGGCGGGTTTTTCTTAAGGGCATCATGTAGCTCTCTAGGCCTGACAAGGTAGGAAGAGAAGAAACGCCTTCTGGGCGCAATGCCGAAAGCGGTGCTCGGTGAAAAGAGTTCAGCGTTGGCTCGGTAAAAGACCAGTCGTGTTGTATGCAACATGGCGGTGGCGGCTACTGCAGGAACGATGGTATGAGGAAAGAGAGATTCGTTATTGCTGACACAGGCGGAGAAAGAATACGTTTCTGCTTCAGCTAAGTATCTGGTTGTGCGGCTTGTATTGCTCCTTTGTTGTTTGCTACACGCGCATGAGCGTTTAAAGGATGCGATAGTCCCTGTTCTCTTTCTTTCACCGAGATCTGGAGCCGCTCTTACTAGTTTCTGGACCACAATCCTATTGCATCAGAAGTCGTTATCGAAGATATATACAAATATATATATAGCGACCAGCAGCCGTAGCGTTGAACCGGATATCCCAGCAAAGCAGTCAGACTGAGATCAAAAGAGGGATATCTACCTGCTATACCATGAATTCCACAATGCTCTCGCTTCGATCGTGCTGGAGTGTGGCAATGACTGGTATCATCCCCCGTATCCGGCGGTTGGTGAATTGTGAGCTGTTGGCCTGATGGAAAGTCGGGAAAGAAATTGGGGAATTGTAGCTCTAAATTGCAGTAGGCAGTGGGAAAGACGAGTTGCGGGGTTTTGTCCTGAAAACGAGAGATGAGGCATGTCTGATTGGCTGTTAAATGGAGCTTTGGAATAAGACCCCATTATCTTACCTAATACCCAATTAGCGTGAATTAATCATGACAACAGATTTATGCATTGTATTAGGTGCGCGGAATACTTATTGCGCATCCATACCGTCTGGTTTATGACTTGGAACTAGCACTTATGTCAATAACAATAGCCTCTCCTCGGCTCGCCAGCTCTATTCTGATATTTTTATGCCTCTATACTCTGCGGCCATAAGATGAAGATCAAAATTCACAAATGGCATGCAGTCGCAACATGGCGTTGGGATCTTCCTGAAGAGGACGTCTGCGGCATTTGTCAAAACCAGTTTGATGGAACCTGCCCGGCATGCAAATATCCCGGCGATGAATGCAGCCTCTGTAAGTCGATCTATATTATGATTGATACCGGATTTTATTTTATTTTATCTCAGATATCCTCGCATAACATTTCAAATTCTAAGCTTGTCTTGGCTAATCAAGCTGTGTGGATAGTATCTGGTAGATGCGGCCATAACTTTCACATGGTGTGTGCTTGTAAAGAAGCGTCTTAGCTATTGTCCCGGCATAAGCTACAATTACCTCTGATATTGATGATGTACTATTAGCAGGTTCTGTGATGAATTTCTGACAAGTTCTTATATTGTAGCACTGCATATCCGAATGGATCAAACAAGATTCGGCCAAGGGACAGTGTCCTATGTGCAGGCAGAGTATGGATTACCTGGATTTCTGGCTCACCGGCACCCCTATTAGTTAAATGGCAGGTTGCTAACTTTTGTCTTCTCGTCTGTGTTCCCCCTCTACAGAGTTTGAATGGAGTAGAAACGACCAAGCTCAGCCCACAGAGGCAGCCGACCTGTAAGGAATGGAGATTGATAGTCGATGCAATGGCAAATTTTGGCTGTTTGGAAGCCTTTAGAATGGTGCTCTTACGTCATGATTATTTCAAAGACAACTACAATGATTCCACGATTAAATTTCGTGTAATAATATGAAAATCTTTGAAACATACGGCCCGCCCTAAAGAAATACAAGGCACAGTTTTCTTGGGTTAGGATTGTTGAGGTGTTATATGGGCCTATTTGCAATGCTCTTTTGCCTGGCAATATGGTTTAGTCAGACCAACTCAACAAGGATTTATAGGGCACGTGACACAATCATATGTCAACTGGTCTAAAAAGGCGGGTGACACGGAGTACAGTTTACTTGCTCTGGTTTTATCAGTTAATGTGTACTGTTGACAATAGCTCTCTGAAAATCCAAAAGTAACCGCAAGGGAATCAGAATATACAGGGTGTCTTATGAACCCGCCTCCTCTCAGAACCATATTCTCTAAAGTTGCAAGTGTATAACATATTGTCTATCTGCTGCTTCACTGAGCTTCTATGCGCACAGCTATCGCGGAGTTATTGCACTACTCTTGGATTCTTATTGTTCTATTATCTTGGGGTTTGATCCAGACATCCGTCTCTTTTAGCAATCCTGAATTCCGCTCAGGGACTTCCAAGATTTGCTGACACTTACATCTATGATATACGGTAGAAGTGGTTTGTTTCGTTCTCCGTCCTGTTTGCAGCCAAGATGAGTAGCCTAGACGAGTACACGGTACGCCAGTCGCACGATGCTCGTTTGCTTGCGGGTTCCGTATTTTCCGCATTGCCATCTCCACATTCCAGCGAGCAGCCGATATCGACAAGTACAGCAAGAAGTCTAGACGCTCGCAATGCGCATCCTATTGCGATCCATTCTCCAAATCGGTTCATTCCGAATCTCCCTGATGAATCAACTATCAGGGCTCCCTTTCCCTTACCGAAAATGATACCCTTTTATACTGTGATTTCCGAGGTCACTACTTCATCAACGCCACCCGATATATACTATCCCCGCGTACGGTACATTTTCAGTGATGACGACCCAGATCCGCTATCCATTGCCCTCTCCGTGCAAAATAAACTTTTCAGAGAAGATGATAGCAACAATAATCAAGGCACCATATCGACCAACCTACGAACTATGGACGCGAACTGTCCCGGAAAGCCACAAAAGCTCGACCAAACTTTACTGCTGGATTTAATACCGGAGATGAATGGCCAAGGATATAAAGTTGATAAAGCGGCAAGCTTGTCAACTGAGTGGGCTGTGATGGGTGCTCGGATAAGCCAGCTAGGACCTCAATCTTTCGATGACATGCTGGAAAATGAAAATCGTACTTTGGTTCTTGAGGTTGGGGGATTCCCCGTTACGGATGATAAAATTTCATCGGCCACGGTGAATAAGACAGTTCCAGCAACAGAAATCGGCAGAGCGTCTTTGCTTGATATAAAAAAGAAGCCTCTGTCGGGCCGTGTTTACGAGGGTCTCATTCAAGATTTTGACAGCCGGATGATATTATTAAAGAATTCAGTGCAAAATTTTGAGAGGAACAGGTGACGTTCTGGCTCAGATACAGCACAAGAAAGGTCCCGTGATAGGCAAATCTTAAACTTGGTTAAGAGTGTACTGCATATAGCAACGGCATGTCATGGGCAATAATGTTCGGTTTTTTGTGTAGCGGAGTCTTCACATTGTACGCTGCTTGAAGAACTATACGAGGTAGCTGCAAAAATCTATAGCGACTACCAATTAAACGCCGGCAGTATAGCATTAAATCAATCCGACAAAAGTCAAAAGCTAAAGATAATGAAGCAAAAACCGGTCCTGTCTGAAAGAAAATGTCAAGGAACGCAAGGAGTAAGCACCAGGCCACATAGAAAAATTGTTTAGCAAATCACTCCAGAAGTAAAAGCCCAGGCAAATAACTAAACCGAATTAGCTCCCCGAATAAGAGTTGAGTACATAGAAGTGGTCCTCCAGATGAAAGAGACAAAGTGAATGGTGGAACTTTGGTGATCCCCTGTTTTTCGCCATGCGGTTGTCTGGGATTGTTTTTCGTTGTCTTTGTGTGTTGTTTGTCTGAATGCGATCATTCCACCCCGCCTGATGGCTTCATCTATCTTGCTGTTCATCCCCTCCCCATCCCTGTTGATTCACCATAGATGGTAAATCCTTGTCGAATGTCTCACAAGTAGTAAGATGCTAACCTGTAGAGCCATGACTGCCAGCACCATTAGTGAAGTCAGTATCGATGGCGTATCGTCTCGGAAATTTTATCAATACAGCAGCTCTATTTGGAACACCGGGCGAAACAGCACGTTTGCCAAGAGATACTGGATTCTCAATGCTCCGCTTTTCGACATCTGCTGGCGGGGCGAAACCTTGATTAGAATCTCGAATGACCTTTTCAGATTGACCATAAATTTGAGCAGCTGGGTGGTCGCCAGCAAGACCAACATCGCGGGCATCAATACTGCGTTTTTTGCCTCCGCTGCCTTGTCTGTTGATCAAAATATAAACGACGACTATAATAACGATGACAACGATAATACCAACTGAGATGTAAGAAATAAAGGGTCAGCGCTCGCTATTAATCTTTATAGCGTATTCAAAAAGGTAAGTATATCCCCAGGGAGGCTCACCACAAATGCCTAGACAAATCCACTTCTTCTTTCGTGTCTTTTTGGCCGTCGTGACTGCCACAGCAATTTCCTCGTTGCCCTTGTCAATGTTTACTACTGCTTCTTCCGCTTTCTGCTCAATTTGCATGACCTGAGCATCCTGCTGGATAACAAGAGTGTCCATGTCTTGGAAAAGCTGCGCCAGTTCAACCATTTGCTGCTCAATCTTTTGCAGTGCTGCATGGCGATCCTGTACGGCACTGAGAACAGCACGAGCCTGTCCACGACGGTCACTCTGCATCATAGCTTGTTGGAATAATTGACTGCCAGCTGCAGTGTCTTCAACCACAGCTCGAACTTCGGACTCAGTTGCATCTGGCCGGACAATACGGTATTGACGAGCCATTTGGTCTTGGGTTTTCTTCCGAAAGGCAGATTCGACTTGCTGGTAGGATTGGATGGCCTGTTTCAAACGGCGATCCACGCGACCAACTTGGGGCGCATTCTTTGGTTGCTGGGCTTCTCGCTGGCTTTTTACTTGGCGCACACGCTCGGTCAGCTGACGATAGGAAGCCATCGTCTCTGAAGCCAGTGAATCGAGCTGCTTCGATGTGGCAGAACTAGAAGAATCGGCTTCATTCAGTGACCGGTCTTGTAGCATACGTAGTTGGCTTAGATTTTGGTCGATCTGATCAATGCCTCTATCGATACTGCGGCATTCATTCAGTATGGCATTTGGATCATTAGACGCGAAGGAACTAGCATTCTGCGCAAGGGAAGCCATTTCCACGTTGCCCGACACTATTAGGTAGTAGTTAGCATTGAATCGAGCGGTAGCAAAATTGATTAAGAAACGTTGAGATATCTGGCATACTTCCATAGTCGTCACGACCCATTGCTGGACTTTGATTATATCGAGAAATCCCATTACCTCCAGGACGTGGTCCTTGACCAAATGCAGCCTGGGGGGGTCCGCGAGTAGGGCCACCATAGCTACTTCCGGGCGAAGAATCGCGTTGGTCGAAAGGGTTCGGTCTTCCGCCGTATCTAAGCAACATTCCTGCGTTAGTCGACCTTGTTCGGATTATCCGTCCACTCCCCTATCGTTGTCTCAAGACGGCACCGAAGAGTTTTGCGGTGAGATGTTATAAAGCTCGACAGAAATATGGTTGTAACTAACCCGTACTGTGCCATTGTGTCAGCAGAAGTGTCGTATATTTGACAGCTGCTGTTTGGAGTGAGGAGACAGTAGTTGAGCAGTAAAAACCAAAAGGTTTAAAGAGGTAAATGTGGAAAGAATAGAAAAGCAAATGAAGGGCAACTCAGAAAAGTCTGGAATCACCAAACACAAACGTTTTCGAAGCGACAATGAAAGGGCAGAGAAATTCGGTCTTGGGTCTTTGTGAAGGGGCGCTGAAACACGTTGACAGCACTTGTGAGACACATACGCTCATTTTTTACAAAATCGGCGGGTGTTGGTTCGAGTCGCGGAAAGATACCCCTTATAGGATGTGCCGAGCGTAGATAGAAAGGAGTATCGGAACCAATGAGCTGGTTATTAATGAGGGACAGAAGGTAATAAATAATAAGGAAACAACAAATATTGCAAGGAAGGGAATCGAGAAAGGAAAAAGTGAGGAACAAAAAAATAAGAGAGAGAGAAAGAAAGATCACATTACAAGATAACGAAACGATAGATACATAGGGATAGTAGTTATCTATATGGCAAATAAGGGTGGAGAAAAGGGGCTTCGATTCAATTTCTTCCCTGCCAGTTGATGGGATTTCTGTCGCAAAGCTGAAGCAACGCGCCGTTGAAACGGGAGCCAATGGCAGTCTTAGCGTCAACGCTTGCTTCACGTCTAATATTAGGATGGGACGGGAACGACTTGGAGCGCGTCTGACTTCGGCAGGCAGTAAGGCAGAGTCCTTTACTAGGGAGAGATGTCTGCCTCAAGCCCCTCTTTCACTTCTGGTCACATAAGCCTAGGTCAGAAATACAGTCAAAAATAAAATAAATACAGTAAATAATTAGCTAGTCCTCAGTGAAAGGCGTCGCCAACTTCAGAATAGGGACAAGAAACAATTTCGACTACATTGTAGATGGGGTGATGGGCTATTGTGTGTGCAGGTTTCAGCACCATAACATTTATACAGTAAAGCCACGGGACCTATCGAGCCAGATCCAGCGATAGCTTGGAATGTCACAGCAGAGTCCATTTGGTTTCAAAGTGTCGATCGTTCGAAATAAGGAGTGGCTATTACAATCACATGAGATCACAGCAGTTCCAACACAGCAATAAAGACCGTCTGAATTGATTGAAATGGTAAGTTTCTGACACGCGATCAGCAGAATGCGACCTCAATAAATTTCATAAATGCTCTGTCTAGTGGGAGCTCTCAGTGTCTTTTACTTTCTATGATTTCTCATTCGTCTTTGATTCATCTTCTTAGCCGCCATCAGAATATTGCGTACGCAGAACCATAGCTCACGCTAGAGTCCGATGTTGTTTCAGCCAGGTCACTGCGCTCATATCGCACAAACATAAATTTTCGCTCGCTCTCTACAGATACAACGGTATCATTCCTTGGCTTTGCGGCTAATAGCTCTAATGCCGCCATGAGGACACTGATGGGATGACGCCCACAGACAGTATTTTCTGTTACACGAAGGTACTCAACAAAATCGGCTTGAGAACCTGTTTCGATGGCCTGAAATGCAGCTTCGTCCAGAACGCGAATAAACTCGTGGATCGGCGGCTCGGTAGGTTTTGGTCGTGAATCAATGCGAGGCGACAGTGAACGGATCTTACTGAAGTCTGTCCCTGGACAATACTGCCAAAATTGAAAATTACGGCCCCAATGGCAAAAGTCTGAACTGACAACAAAGGTGTTAAGGGGATCCTCCAAGTACGGGAGCAGCAATGTTCCGTACTCTCTTTCTCGAGCAGCATCACCGTCTCCTACCATGATGGGGACAAGCGTGGGCCGCGTAGATGCATTAGCTGTTCGCTCTAGCGTTTTCCAAATATATGGAAGCTGCATCTCTATGCTGTGTTCGCGCACATCGTTGTGGCGCGGGATTTCTTTAAACTTCCCAGTGTCCCGGAGCTGAGCTATAACTTCAGAATCTACCTGAAAGTCGCCAAACGGAGTCGCATACTTTTCAAAGGTCGTAAGCGCACAGCCGCGAAGATAGTAAGTATGACTTGGGCCAAGAATGAAAATCCGCTTTGTCTTGCTAAAGTCCAGAGTCTTGTAGGCCCAGGCTGCACACGATCCGGAATATCGATATCCAGCATGGCTAGCAGCAAGAAGAGGAAGTCGTGTTAGCAAAGAGTTCGACAGTCAAAGGCAAACTAGGGATCAGAAAATCTCACGGAGCAATAATTGCCCGGGCACCGGGAACGGGAGGGTGCTGGCCATTGATTTCGGCAGGAACGTTGTCTAACCATTGGTCAAGCTCTGCGGAAAGAATCTTTGGATTGGAAGTATACCAGCTTCCAGCATGGTCAGCAACGCGCGTGCCTTGAAGAAGCATGGTGACTTTGTGAGACGAGGGAGATCCCTAGCAGAGGGAAAGCGTGAAGATGGGATGCAGTGGAAAATGGTAGGGGTAGTGAGAAATTCAAAGAGAGTTGGTGCGTTGAGAAGAAGAATGCAAGCATCGACTTTCGTACGATTTGCACTGCGCCTTGAAGAAGATGCTGGGAAACAGAATGCTACTAAAGTTTACACATGTTCGTTGTATGCGTTGTTGTTATCCTGCAGAATATGAATGTTTTGGTGAATCTCACAAGACATTATCACCGTGAGTGGGGTTGCGGTGGTAGGAATGTGCAGCTCCTCCCTAACCCCGCATTCACAGCTAGCCTCCAAACAAATATGCATGGATGCATTTTCATGCTTGATAGCAGTTCGCGGTATCTTACCATTAGCATCACAATTCTCGTCGTGCGTATAATATCCATCCGCGACACGTAATGCACAGCATATACAATTACTGATCACAGTAATCTTTTCAAAACACAGGCATACGCGGCATACAATATCGACCTCTTCAAGCGACCTGACGAACACTCAGTCAACTTCAATGTCTAGGGTGGCGTTCCATTTACTTCAAAAGTCTACATCGTCGTAAACAGTCTCTTCTGAGTTGGAAAATAATACTGGGAAACTAAACGGGGCAACCTTAGCAATCGCTATAAGCTTAAGCGTATAGGTTCCCCCCTAAGCAAACGTATCATTCTTTGGTCGGGATATTTGATCGGCATGATCCCATGAATTCTAGAAACTCTTCAGCAATCTATATGGATCGCAAAGCTTTGCAGCTACCGCTTTGAATAATGCGGGTGTCACTTAAATCGACGCCGGAGACAACCGCAGCATCGATTTGAGCATTCATTCTTGCAGATGAGAAGTATGCATATGACTATCAAGAATTTTCTTGTAAGTAGCAACATATTGTGGTTTCTAGTCGGAGGTACTTCGAATTACCTTACATCGCTAATAAGAAGAATTTGTCAATCCCGAATACGTGGCCTGGCGTTGTGGAGAGACTGTCAAAGATGGTGAACTGCGGTACACTCGGAGGTCTATTATATAACGAAAAAGCTTTTGTGTCAGTTTTATGGTGTACACCGTTGGTGACAACTACCTCAGCTATAATTGACAGTTGCAACTCGAGGTCCACTGAAATCTAGCTCCGCTGGCTATTGATGGATAGAGCGTCCCTAGTGAGAAAAAATGGTCGGTATTGGTCAGTATTGCTATTTCTTGTCTCGAGATATAATGTGTGTGGGACAGACTGGTGCCTTGGTCGATTGCAAAACTGGATAATATGTAAGTTCCAAATTGATACTGTTTTTAGAGTGAAACGCTTGGTGAATTCGTGCCTAGGATGGTCTAAGCAGTTTTGTGCCTTGTTTTGACAGTACACTGCGGAGATTTGGGTTTCATGAGCATTTACGTGGATAAGAAAATAGTTTCTGACTACATATTTCGAGTTAAGTATTTTGGAAAAGTAGAGCTAAGAAATTGACGAATATCATCGCCAAATAGTTTAGATTGTCGCGAGGCATTTCGCGCACTCCTCGTTTTGACAACAGAGGTGCTCTATTGCCAGTGGATGCCTTTCAATCGTCCTCATCGCCTTATACGTGATGCCACGAGTAGAGACTGGAGTTTTATTCTATTGAGTTGGTCTAGCTAAGCTAGACTGCCCAAGCAAATGAGTACTCCCTTATGTGTAGTAGAAATCGGGCATATGATACCTCAACAAGGCCAGGAGTACAACGTGAGCATATGCAGTGCTAGTTTGCATCTTACTATCAGTGGATATTGGATTGAAGGAAAGAGTTCCTAGTTTGGTTACAAAGAAGCAACCTTCAAAAAAGCCCGACCCTTTCCAAGCAATGTGGAGTCGATGGAGTCTTTGGTCTTCTATGGTCTATTCATGACCTGACGGTAACAGCATATATCACGCTTGTAGGCAGCCACCATCTAGACGATCTGATCCACACAAACAACACCTGTAAGTATTTTTGTCCACCAAATAAGACTCGTGATATTATTTAATGTCTAGGCGCTCTAACAGTTTAGGGATTCAGAACCGGTGTCAGTGGAGGAACGATAAATCCCTTGGCTCCGGGATTGGTTTCGACGTCTTCGAAAGTCGCTTATGTGCCATTAGAAGACAGTGGTATAAGTGTTACCTTTGTGTATTAGTTTTTCGCTGCGGGTAGCTTCTGAGCACTGATGGAGGCACTAACACTAACGCCCCTGGGAGAGGCACTTCGATCTTGCTAATTCGTCAATGTAAGGCCTATATGTATGACTAGACGATACTGCCACTAGTAGAAGTCGATGCACAGCCATGACAACACATGTATATTATCAATTGCCACATGTAGAACTGCACATGGGTCCATCTGGCGCCAAATCGCAGTAAATCACGAAACCCTCCTGTGCATCGCCCACGCAAATTCTTTCATGGGACGTGTTGGAGCAAAATTTCACGAACAAAGGGTCGTGCTGTTGAAGATAACTCTCCTCTTTGTCTGCAACATTGTTAAGAGCAGTAGCACAAGTGAAGTGCTCGGCGTGTAGCTCAGAGAACAAGGTGTCTAAGAAAGGCAAGTGTGACATTATAAAGTCAACTGAAGAAAACAAGAGAAAATTATCATTCGATACTACTCATACTAGACCCTCCCTCTATTCTACTGGCTTCGTATACTTCCGCGATCCACACTCCCGGAGACTATTTACCAAAATATTGAGATGTATACAGTTCTTTCGGAATCGGGCTTGGAAATAGTGTCCACGTTATATTGCTCTGCCCTCAAGCATTTTTTTCCCCTTCGCAACAGCCATTACCGTCTTCAATTAAACCAACCCTGGATAGTAGATCCGAGCGGCCCCCAAAACAATGCAAAGCAGTAAGGCGGACACACACCATACAGAAACGTGGCTTAGGCGTCCAACAAGAAAGATACCAGAACAAGATGATATAAAAGAATAAAATTCAATTTGCAAGCTTCTGAAAGGCATGCAAGGTGAAGCGAATATGAACCAGGAGAATCAAACAGGGGGGTGATAGAAAGAGCTTGTGCCAAATATACTGATAATCCAGACATGAATCCTCCTGTAAACAAGAAAGTAATCGGCGCCATTTTTGCCTTCCGCAAAAGACGAAAGAGTCAAACGAAGAGACGAGGATGGCCAATTGAGGCTGCAAAATTTAAGCTGTCAAATTTTCGGCCTTCGCCTTCCGAGCTTCGTAGCCCTTCTCAGACCAGGGGAAGTGGAAGACCGGAATAACAAAGAAAGAATTGCTGTGAAAGGGAAAAAAAAAAAAATGAAAACAGTTAGCGCCATGATGCAAAGTGTATTAAGTCAAGGATTGCACGGAAGAGAGTCTTGCTAGAATGGATCACTGATTGCGGAGAAATGGTGTGGGCAGACGTATGCGGAGTTTTGGGTTTGGGGAGACTTTGGGGAATGAATGTCGGAGACAGTTGGAGATTAAAAAAAAGGCTTGGCAGATATGACCAGGTCCAAGAAACACAGCACGCCACTCCAGCAGGACAACGAACAACAAAGTAGAGAAAGCTTTGACGTCGGGGAAACAGGGTATGTGAAATGTGTGGTAGAACTAAACCAATATTGTACTGACCTGCTATCCGCTATACCAGCAAAAGCATTGTACCAGGCGAGGAATGCAGCCAGGAGGCCAAAAACACCACCTGCCTTGTTCAAACCCGTGGCGGCCGAACTGTTATTGTCGGTTGCGAAGGCACCGCAAGCCAAGAAAAGGAATGCTAGATCAAGGGTGAAAAAAAGGCTGAAAAACATGACGGTGGAGCGTAGAGTCAGTAACAGCATGAGAGTAGTGAAGATGAACCAGCCGGTTAGGTAAAAACCAAGAGCTGATTGACCCATTAAGGGATCCCCGCCGTTCTTTGCAGCCGTGGCGTATGGGCCGTCGGCTCCAAGGATATCCCAGCGTGGGTTAAAGAGGATAGAGAAGGAAATCCAAAATCCACCATAAGAGGACAGGGCTGTGGCACCAAAGGTGTTGCCGACCGCCATTTCCCTGGTCACGGTGGTCAGAAAAAGGGATCAAAGGCGAAGAAATATGATATAAAATTAAGTGGCGAAGAAACCGAATCTTACCACATGCCAGCCAAGAGCTGAACAAGGCCACCATATCCAAGGGCCAGAGAAGCAACAATATTCGGCTCAGTAACGCCACGGGCTTGGACGTTGACAAGGGACAAGACAAATGTCGTCAGGGCGAAGGCACATAGACCAAGAGGCGCAGGATTGGCGAACTTCCGGTGTGCAATGGGCCTGTAAAGACCGGGTTGAAATTCACCGCCGAAGGCAGGAAGCCGGCCATCTGGATGCTGGTACGATTGGGTGAAATAAAGCGGATTGCCGCCATAATCATGACGATTCACAGCCTGAGCTCCATTGGGAGAAGCACCAGTAGCGTTGCTGGCTTCCTTCTCAATGACTGCTGGCGGTACGGTCTCGGTGGTGGCCATTGCGAGGAGTAGAGAAGTGGAAGGACCAGATGCGACAGAAGAGAGGTTGCGGCAAATGATTGTTGAAATAGACACGATTTAGAGCGTATCTTTTCCTTGCGTAGCAACAGTCGGATAATGCTGTGCGTTTTAGAATATTGGCTTTATTTGGTTTTTGCCTTTGGCCTTGGTTTTTCGCTTGCACAATTGATGTGTGTGAAACTGACACAGGTGGGGTTTGTCTATTTATACGTTAAACGCTTGAACAAGGAGCTTCACTTTTGCCTGCCTGCAATTTCGCCCTCTGTTTGCTTTAGGGTTCGGTTGAGATCACAATTTAGGAAGTAGGAAAAAGGTAATAATAATAAATGATAATAATAATAATAATAACAATAGGTGAGAGGAGAGAAGGATGCAGACAAACTCGGAGATCAATCAGTGGAAAAATGGGACAAGAGACGGGACAGAATTAAGCTACTATTTAGACAACGTGTGAAAGGGCACGCAGGTAATTTATATTTACATTTCGTATAGTCGCCCACATGTGTTTTACAAGAAAGGGGGGGGGGGGGTACACGAGAACCCAGAACAATTAAGAAATTCAATCTGGGGAGTAAAGTACAATGTAATTATACCATGCACTTCAGCTGGTATACATAGACATACGGCATATTCATTCAAAAATTGCATACAAATACACTCGCACTGAACTACCCGCAATGTAATCAGAAAGGAACGGTACAACAGCATGGCAGTATAGAACGAAATGCATGGCTCTGGATCCACGAAAGGAGGGAGAAAATGGATGGGCGGGATAATGGCCGAGAATGGGTTGGATGGGCAGCAGCTACAAGATTAACCCAACAATGACACACCACCCACCCATTTCGGAGACAAGGATGGCATACAAGAAAAGAGAGACAAGCAAGCTCTCCCGCTGCGATGTGGCAGTCGAAAACAGAACATGCCCATACAAAGGGCACCGCAGCTCTACCTCGGCCGTGGTCCAGAATATCCAATATTGTGGAAAACGATAGAAGAAAGGGGAAACGGAAAAAAAAGAAAATGAGAAATAAAGAAATAAAGAAGTAAAGAAAAAAAAAAAGGGATTAGGAGGGGGGCGTGAAGAATGGAGAGCGTGATGCATGGTTCATCCTGGGGTGTCTTGAAAGACAAGTTTAAGGAGAAGCTAGAGAAACCGACATCCTATCCGCTATTGCAGGCAGTTATTGTTACGATCCTACGTAAGGGATGGAGGCAAGAGGGAAATAAAAGGCGAAAGAGGGGAAAGCCCCAAGCGTTTGACCGGAATCCGGGGGAAAGGGGGCAAATCAATCCCCAATATTGTACAGCTCTGCTCTGCTGTGTAAGTATGTATGTACTGTAGTAATCTGATATCTTGTACTACAAACTTCTCTACCGTGCAGTTTAAAGCAGTTTACCTAGCTAAACGGTACTCAATGCTTCCTTAGAACGCGTGTACAGAATACAGGCGCCGCAGAGGCTAGGTATTCCATGCGTAAATACATTAGACATATTGGAATTTAAGGATCAGGGACCGAAGCAAGCTCTTCCTCGCTTGCTTTGTTCCCTTTTTAATTCCTTTGTGCATTGTGTCAACTAATATGCGGCGATGTGAGGTATACATCGGCGGGACTAACAGTAGCAGTTTTTGTTGGGCAGTAGTGCCATATAATTTTAGGCGAGACAAGAGGCAAAGTTAGAGAAAGGCTACCGAGTGTTGTTGTAAGTCGTACAAGCGATATACAAGCAGTTTCAGGTGGTTCTGGATTATTTACAAGTATATGAACGCTATCAAAGAAAATTTGCAAACCTCCCCTACCTCCCCCCCCCCCCCCCCCCCCCCCAAAAAAAAACCGTGGAGACATGGTAGGATAAATGCAATAGAGAAGAATGGCAGCATCTCCCACAAGAAAGAAAAAGGCCTGAACGACCGAGACTTTGAGATCTGGAGTATTGGCAAAAAGGTAATATTGATGGGTCACACTTTTCCTTCGACGGAGGCAAACAAATTTATCTCAATAAGCATACAGGTCCACTAAGGATCTGGCAATAGTGACCCATCTTCTGAGTGTACTTGTACTTTCTGGTGGATCCCAGTGTGAGCATCGGAAGGCAAGCGCCATACGTGATCACTCCTTGTATTGTCACAAAGGGTCATCTCTTACGTTGTACTCGACTCTTCGTCCTGGGCATCTCTCCCGTCCGGCCGAAAGCTCCATTCGTTCTAGAGGGCTGCCTTTTACAACAAATGATTTATCAGACCACAGAACTGAACTTTTACGGTAGCATCGAGCCAGAATCCCACTTTTTTGGTAGTCTACTTTTTTTGTACGTGTACAGTGGACTTCTATACCAGAAATGGAATAGCTGCCGAAGTGACCTCGGTCTCCATTGACCGTGGGACCCGCCCCATCCCCGAAAGCACAGGGAGACAGGCTGAGAAGAAGAAACGAAGAAAGGGAGAGCACAAGCGAAAAGGCCAAAATTAGTACGTCCCGCACGAAAGCACCACGGAGGCCCAGAAGTAATCTCCAGAGTTTCACAAATCTAATACATACAAGTACAACCCATCCGTCGCGTAAGCATTGTGGAGTGCTGGCATGGAATGGACCATCCGCTTTCCCGGATTTTCAGGGTGAAAACTCGGTACCCATACTCGCCATCACATTTCACATCTTGAATAGAGTGGAGTCCACGGTGGGACTTGGGCGAGATGAAGGGGAGTCTTGCGCTCCCTCGCACCAAGGATATTGTTTCTTCGTTGTGGTTGAGTTAGCCCTAAACATTTCATGCCGTAATGAATGGGAAGCCACTGCAAGTCGTTGTAAGCTCAAGCTTACTCCGTACGAGTATTTAAAGTGGGCTCGATAACTGTACACGTACGGGTGGTCGTCCATGTACACGCACATTCAAATTCCTGAGCGGCTCCCTGTATGTTGTTCAGTAGTTGCTGCTCCATTCTCCCCGCATTCAGCATGCTCCCCAAACCGCTGCTCTCCAATAGTTGCCCACTAGTGATATTTTGTAGATCGGTTCAACTGCCTGCAAATTACCCCAAACTTGTGCGTGCTACTGCTGCATGTACGTGTTATTGGCATGTTGGGGATATTTTGGGGCACGTGTAATGACTCTCCTCAAAAAATGGTCTACATTGAGGAAGGGCAACCAGGAGAGAATGAGAAGAAGGCTAGAACGCTATAATAAGGAGAAGGAATCCTCCCATGTGTTTTGATACGATGTGAGATCAACTTTTATGGTCTCAAAGTGCTTCCAGAAGAAACACAGGTCTAGGTCACGCTGACAAAGGAGCAGGGGTGTTATTCTCTGGTTCTATTTGGTAATCTTGAGAAGTCAGGTTGCAATATGTCCCGGAGAGGTAATTTTGGACATATAACTGATGAGTCGAGGAAGCTGCCACAAGCACATGGGTAATTTGTTTGGATATCCCCATAGGGGCAGGAGGGCGGTTAGAAAGCGGGAAGAGGAGTGGTCAGGATTGCAAAGAGATGACAGATGTTTCCATTAACAGATAAACAACAATACTCAATCCAGCAGAGGAGCGAACATGGTGCATGTCATCTCAGACCTCTCTTTTTACTCGTTTTATTTCGTTCGGGTTTACGACATGATCCTTCGGTGTGACTGTGCCCAATGGAGAAAAGCCACAGTAGAATTTCATATATACACCTTTAACTTCCATGCCTAGTTCATACTGCCAGATCTGTACCCATGGTTAGTGTTATTTTTCAACCTTATTCTGACGCCTCACTATTCCGACCGCTCTCACATCTCGGCCAGCGCAGTCTCTGTACAGCCGTTGTGCAAGCCAATGTGAGCGACTGTGCTCGCACAAATGTGAATGTAGGAATATGAGCTTTCAGAAATTCAACTCCGGAAGGCGGACTACGCGTGTATACACCGTATACGAAATACCTGTTTTCGCACTCGTACTCATGTCAGGTATTTAGGCAAAGTTGACCCTTTACGACTTTACTATTTACCCGGCAGATCTCGCCGAAACAAGAAACAATTACAGGAATTCCTAGCTGGAGCTCGTGAAAAGGAGACGGTACGGTGGACATGCAAGTGGAGCTAAGAGGAGTAATGGTCGCTGCAGAATGGAAAAGATCAACATGGGTTCGGCTGTTCAATTTCTTATGAAGCTCTACGACTACGCGAACAAATGCGGGAGTGTCAGTCACCCTCTTAAGAGCGACCACGTAGTCTATATTCACACTGCGTTCTTGTTTGCCCACAAGGTGATGCCGGGCCGAAACGCCAATTCTGGGTTAGATAGCAAATGTGTACAGGCAGTTGACGCAGTCCAAGCAAATTTCTGTTCAACACAAAATATGTACCCCGCACATAAGCCTCAGTACCTGTAAGAGCAGTGCAACAGTTGTACACATTCTCTTGTGAGATCCTAGGGGCAGAGAATGGCTTAGACATGGATCTGCCCGTTTACTTCCAGACACTTCCGATGTCTAGCCGTTGGGCTGTGCTAATGATAGCACTAAAAATTACTGCCGATATTATTTTCTGTGGCGGACGACATGTGCGAGTACAGTACTCCGAATTGTGCTAGAAATCGTGTCAGACTCAGAAGCCAGCAATTGTGTAAAGCTTACGTCAAGCAAAAATGGCTGGCCTAGCCTTCTTTACTTGCCTATCTTTCTACTCGCCTGTCGGTTTCTCGCGGGTTAGTACACATCCGTCACATACGCAATAAACAACAAAAAAAGTTAAAAGAAGGCGTTCACATAAACCTCAACATAGGATAATTCGAGCGTTAGCAATACTCTATCACATGAGATGATAGTCATAGTGTTCTACGAATCACTTTACGCACAGTGCGGCAGAATATAGCTTCGATCAAGAATGAGTGACGCTAGCTCACTTTTCCCGAGACTCCACGAGCGAGAAGAGTCTACCCATAACTAATATGAAAGTAGTTCGGCTTTCCAGGCTCAGACTCGAGGATAGAACAATTCAAACAGGATTGTTGGTATAATGTCAGTGTTGGATTGCCTTATGTTTCGCTTCTCTGCGAAGGGATTCACCTCTATCGTATTGTGTGCCGTATGCGACCGCATGAGATTTACAGTAAGATTGTTTGCCGATACACTTTCATCAGGTCAGTTATTTCTGCGCATAACATTCAAGGTCAGGGACATACTATGTCTAGCGGACACTGTATACTCTCATATTTACCTGCATTCGCTAAACAGGAACTCGCTTTACTAACTCCAGTTTCTTTTTGTAGTTCTTTCGAGTTGCCATGGCGAGCTACTTGTCTTTTTGAAATTTTAGGGTCTCTCGAAGAACCGTCTTAGACAGCTTAAAGACCCCGTCTAAACTGTATTTTTATAAAATTGGAAGTCTTTTATTTTTTATTTTTTATATCAGGTTACACAAAACGGCCAATCTGAACAAGGAAATCATAAAAATAAGAGGTCATTTGTGTAGTTAAAAGTACCTGGGCCGTTATTCCTTGTGACTAACCATTGAACCGCGAGTATCGAGGAACCACGCATTTTATCTTTTCACACCTTAGTTTTCCACCTGTGCATGGTTTCTACATAGAGGTTGCTGCAACCCTCTATTTAAATATAAATGGTTGATGAGGATTAGAGATCGACTGAGCTCCCTCCATGTCTATTGCTATCGACTAGCAAAGATCAAAACTTCTGCGCCGAGAGAGAGATAGGCAAGTGCAGAAATAAAATATATATATACAAAAATGGCCATAGTTACCAGCATGTATTGAAATACTGGATAAGAAATCTCTGCTGCTAAGAGCGGTAGAAAATCAAGGCCCAGATGGATCCTAATTAGATTAGCATTAGGTTTCTTTTTTTTTAGTAGACATATCTCTAGTCGCTTCATACTTGAAGGTTAGTTGACTTTATACATCCCTGTTCGTTAGCCTGCACACTCCCCAACTAGTCTACCTATTGTTTATTTCGGTTAGTGACCATATACTAAGGAGCAGCCTTGTTGTCAGAAGCAGAGTCCGAATGGCGATCAGTTTCTGTAATAGCTGTTTCCACAACGTTTCAGTCCGTGCTGCGCGGAGTACGTGTATAAGTGCAATACTTGTTATATCACTGACTAAGATCACATGTAATAGATTTGGAGGAGGAGGAGAGAGCTATTTCTCGAATCATCCTCTGATACGACTGCCCGAATTAGCGATTACTATCGTGTGATCCTCAGGCGACATGGCAACTTACCATATTTGTTTGCAAATGAGTGGGTAAAAAATGTATGTAGAACTCTGATATGCTATAAAGACAGCCGATCCTACAGTATATCCTATATTAATATACATATGTTTGTTTCGAGATGAGTTTAAATGGGCGTTCCTATCCGTACCACAACACTTGCTTGTGGATGAGCTTTTGCTTTCCACCTTCGAGAAATATTAAAAAAGCAAGAGACGAAACAGCTGAACCCACTTCGTCGTGTGATGCGGTCACTTAAAAGAATTGGTGCGATTTTGTTTATTGCCTGCCTCACAGCCACGCTCAATATCCTCTGTCACCGCCATTCGCGTTTGAGTCGTCCATCTCAACCAGCAGCAACATCTAGGTTGTCCCTAACGCCTTCGCCACAGGTTTCGCTACTAATGGCAGCACCCAGCCAACGAATGCCCGCAGTCATCATCGTTGGCTCGGGACTGGCAGGTCTCTCTGCTGCTTTCTGGGCCCTTCGTGCAAACGCCCCGGCCGTTTTACTTCTTGAACGAGCTGGCAAACCTGGGGGGAATAGTATCAAGGCTTCTTCCGGTATCAATGGAGCCCCAACTCGATTTCAGAGAAGGGACTCCCCAGATATTGCATTCTTCCCCGATACATTGAGAAGTGCAGGCAGTTGCCTCTCTGGCCCCCAAGAACAGCAGCTACAGCGCGTAAAACTGATTGCCCTTCTTACAAATAACTCGGCGTCTGCGGTCACCTTCCTCACTGATGAAATCGGCGTCGACTTAGGTGTTGTTGCACATTTGGGAGGACATAGTATAGCACGGACTCACCGTGGTGCTGGAAAGACGCCACCTGGTGTTGACATTGTCACCAACCTTATGAGCAAGCTCAGCCAAGATAATCGTTTCGAGCTCAGATTGAACTGCGAAGTAACGAAGCTTCTCACCCCGTCAAATCAAGCTCATACCCACAACGATGCAACAGTTATCGGTGTAGAATATCGCTCGGGCAACAACATCATTTCAGCTAGAGGACCCGTTGTCTTTGCGACGGGTGGATTTGCCGGCGACACAAACGGCATGCTGGCTGAATACCGGCCCGATCTTACTGGCTTGCCGTCAACAAACGACCCCCGGCCTGGCATGCACAGTTTACTAACTGATATAGGTGCCAAATTGGTGGACATGGACCGTGTACAAATCCATCCAACTGGGTTTATTGATCCTACTGATTCTCAGAGGCCCATAAAATATCTAGCGGCTGAGATGCTCCGCGGCGAAGGGGCTATCTTAATCCATCGGGGTAGGCGATTTGTCAACGAGCTTGAGACTCGAGAACATATCAGCCGTGCTATTATGAGCCTTGCCCCCGAAGCTGGCAAAATTAAGCAATGGCCAGTGGAGATTTTACTCGACCCAGGAGCCTGCAACGCAGCTGCATCGCACGTTGCATTTTATGCCTGGAAAGGATTACTTGTCAAGAAGAAGATATCAGAATTAGATGATACGACCAGGGAAACGATCCGAGCCTATTCTCATGTCGTTGGTGGTCATCAGCGGGACAAGTTTGGCCGAAAGCATTTCGGCCAGTGGAAGCTCAAGGGAAATTCCGGAGAAGGTGATCAAGAAGTCTGCGTTGGACGCGTCACACCAGTTACCCATTTCACTATGGGCGGTGTTGTGTTCAATGAGAGAAGCCAAGTTTTGTCTTCTGCTCTTGGTTCGCAGCAGCAGGAGCCCGTAGGTGGCTTGTGGGCAGCCGGTGAAATTACTGGTGGTATTCATGGTGATAATCGCCTTGGCGGCTCCTCACTTCTTGAGTGTGTCGTTTTCGGACGGATCGCAGGAGAGGAAGCAGCAGCAGCACTTCGTGGTTACCAAGTACCTGGCTAGCAGGTTTGGTCATTTACTGTCATAGAAAAAGCAGTATAGATGACTGGGAGGAAACATCCATTTGATGAACGTTAAATTTTAATTGGTCCTCGTTGGTGCTATAAATGAAAGCTGTCTAGAGACGTCCGTCTAGACCCCGAGTCAAGTGGAACACAAAACCATCAATCTATCATACTTCCAATGCCATCTGTATCTTGCTGGTGTATATTCCACTTAATAGCGTTTGCCATCTCTTAGCGTATCCGCAAATTCTTCAAGCGGACTGCGAATTAGCTTCGTCTCTTTCCAGAGGTTGGGAGTCAAGAAGCCGTAGGTATTAGAGACGGCGGCAAAAGTTGCTTTCAGAGTATTTTCGAGTGTCTTCGTGGAGCCAGATGACGACGTGTACACATCTTCAATGCCGGCAAGCTGCAGCAGACGCTTGACAGCTGGAGAAGCGACTAGGGAAGTGCCACGCGGCGCAGGGATAAGCTAGAAAATCCGACAGTCAGCAGAAGCAATTTGATCACTAGTGATACCTTTCGAAGTTCAAAGCACGGTAATCCACGTACGCGAACCGTGACTGATCCACACTTTCCGCTCTCCTTTGTCGGAATAGAATGGGGCAGACCCAAATTGGCACCCCAGTAACCACGACGGACTGGAATCACGCTCAGCTTAGCAATAATGATAGCTGCACGGATAGCTGTAGCGACTTCTTTTGAAGTCTTGATACCAAGGCCGACATGACCTTCCGAGTCGCCGATGATAACGATGGCCTTGAACCGAGTGCGCTGGCCTGCGCGGGTTTGCTTCTGAACGGGCTTGATCTGTATATCGAAAATTTCATCAGATAACGAGTCTCAAGCATTTTAGAACCAGAGGGAACGGTTAAAAACCAGCATTCCTGCTATAGGGTGACGGTGGCACCTGTATGACCTCACCTTCATGACCTCGTCCTTCAGCTTAGGTAGGAAGAAGTCCACGATCTGATATTCCTTGATAGGCAGCGAGTGAAGATAAATCTCTTCCATGCTCTTGATCTTGCCAGCCTTCACAAGGCGTCCAAGCTTGGTGACAGGCTGCCATTCTTTCTCGTCACTCTTGCCTCCACCACGACGCCCGCCACGACGTCCGCCGCGACCACCTCGGCCACGGTCACCACCCCGGTCACCGCGGGAACCAAAACCACCGCCACGGGGAGCACTGGATCCTCTATCTGCCATTGTCAAGTAATTCTTGGTTCTTAATTGTAAATGCGAAATTTGGCGCTCGTTAGCAAGAGACAGTAGACGCGATATCGTACGGTTAATGTGCTGGACGAATATGGCCGACAATGTATGTGAAAGTAAAATAACGAAAAAGTGGTCAATGATAGGCACAGAAAACTAACTTCAACTTTTTTGTGGGGCCTTTTTTTTTTTTTTTTTCATAAGCCCTAATGTGGAGCACACCACTTATTTCAATACTGAGAGCTGTCCTCGGCGTTAAGTCTGGTTTCGTTTTGAACTTCTGCTCAGCGACCCTCATGAACTACCCCGTATTCCACGACCAGATATGTTGAGTTGGGAACTGTGTGGATTACACCAATTTACTGTATATATCGCACTGTGACTACCCCTTACTAAAAGGTTTAGCCACAGACTACCGTAGACACAGTTATCTCTCCTTTTTCAATTAACAATCTGCTCACCTGAACTCAACAAGATATACATATCCACGTGATCTTCATGTGGTAACGTCACCTATTGTGATAGACATGCACATACATTCCGGCCTGGGATAAAAAATGTGCCGCTAGTGTTTTAAGTGGCAATAGGTCACCGAGTATGTGAAGTATCATAAAAAATTACCTGTGCATTAACTCTTTTTTCTTGCGGCACTTGTCGTTTAAGTGCCATAATTGTCCGTCATAACTGTGTATTCTAGTTTTCAGTGTAATAAGTTACGGAAAAGGAGTCTGCTTATAGACAGATGATTTATGGGGGGGATTTTGAAGTCTGATTCTTCCGCTTGCCACTACCTCATGTTACGACCACGTAAGGGTGTGCCGTTGTACTCGTACCATCGATAAAACTATTGCTATTTGAGCATTTAGTGCTCAAATCCCTCGTAGTAGCATGTATCCTATTTCCTATGCGTATATCTAATGTCAGGAGGTAATCACGTCGTCTCCTAGCTGGCAAATAGCAAACAGAATACTAGTCTGTGATTAGTGGAGGGATTAACCCTCCACCATGACAGAGATCTCTGAGCAGCTGAGATTTAGACTAATAGTTAAACACCACAATTGATGCCTCTACGCTACCATGGCTACCTCTTTACTATTTCACAATCTTGATGCGTTTACAGTGCTTCAGTCTACCACTCCCCACACTAGAGGCCATGCCAAACAACTATGAACAATATACCTCCCTCTCCTCTGTGCCGTCCTAGAGGCGTGCCAGATTATTCTGGAACGCCTCATATATAGAGGCCGGAGTGCCCCGCTAGACCTTTACCTTAACCAGTGTTGGAAATTAATAAATATATTAAGTCATATTAATATTTATTGAGTATATTCAATGAATATTTTAATTATATCAACATCCAATAAATATAAAAATAATTATTAAATATTATTTTTATATCAAGTAATATAATTATAATAATATATATCATTATTTAATTTAATAAATTAATAAAACCAATAAAATAATTATAAAAAACCTAATTCACCCTCTTCATCACTTTCAGTATTATTAATTAACTCTATTTGTAATTCATTTAAATTCTTTACACTCTAGTTTTGTAATAATATCAATTGTTCTACTGCATCCAGTAAAAGTCTATTTCTAGATTTTATTATTGTGTTATTAATTAAATATATATTTCTTTTATTTCAAATAATTTTTAATTACTAAAATTCCACTACTTTATTATCTAAAAGATTAATTTTAGTACATTAAAATTAATTAATTTTTTGGTTGTTCATTCTAAAATTAAAACTAAAAAATAATTTTAATTTCGAGTCGGATTAAAATTAATTTAGTATATACTAAAATTAAGAAATTAATTTGCCAACCCTGGTTATTATTAATTAAAAAATTCGCTCTATAACAACAGAAGTAGAAGGAATATTTAAATAATATTCAGTTATTGAACTTAAAATAAGATGAAATACTATAAAGTATTTAGTATTTTAAAAGTTGAGACTAAAAAATTAAATTAATAATGATTAATAAATAATAAATAATAACTTATATTTTGATTTTCTTTTTTAAATAAATACATAATAACTTTGTCTTTTACATTTGACTTAATTATATATAAATTTAATTTAGACCTTGAATTTTTCTGACATATTACGTAGTTACATAATCCTTATTTAATTCGTTCAAAGATATATTTAATTTAACATTTATATTATTTATTGAATTTTTAAAACTAAAAATAATATTTAATAAAAAACTATATATTTAATAAAAATAAAATAAAATAATTAACACATTTTATATTTACCTTTAAAATAAACTATAATATTAAAATAAATAGTCGAATAGTAATATAATAATTTAGTTTGTTTAAAATGAGTTATTTTATATCTATAATCTAATATTACATTTAGGCTTTTAGTTATCAATTATATTTATTATTAACTTTTTTAAAAAAAATTTAATTTTTCATATTGTTATTAATAATTATATAAGAATAATTTTTTTTAACTTTATTATTATAATTATTAAAACAATTGTTACTAGATTTTTATAAATAAATCTGTTATTAATTATTATAATTAAAGTTGTAATGTGATTTATTATAATAATTTTTAAAAAACATAATAATATTTTAATTATATCGAAAAATACTTTATTAAAAAATTTAAATTAACGTTAATATTAATATTATATAAAAATTTACCAATTCTTTTAATTTAACTATTTTAACGACATTAACGATTTTCATTATTTATATTAATAAAACCTCTCGGTTATTATATAAGAATTTATTATTTATATCAATATTATTTATATTATTATTTATAAATCATAGAACTTTATATTTATAATTTTTATGGGTTAAAATTATATTACAATAAGGTTTAAATCATTTTATTAATTATTTCTTTTTATTTCATAACTTTTATAATATAATTATGTTTTTTTATTCAAAAATAAATCTTTATTATTTATAATGAAATTGATCTAATAAAAAATTTAATTATATAAAGTCTTACAAATCTTACGACTTATTAAAATTTAATTTTTTAATTTTATATAAAATAAAATTTTAAAACTTTATTAATTAAAAATTCTTAATAAATTGATTATTTGTAATCGACTAAATATAAAGTTTTAAATATAAATATATAACTTTAAACGATATAATTGAAGTTAAATTAATTAAAAATATAAATTTCGAGATTAAGTAAAGTTTATCGATTCCGACTCGAAGTTTTAATTAAACTTATATAAATATAATAATAATAATATAATTTAATTATTAACTTATTATATGATTTTTAATAATTATTATGATAATAAAGTTTAAATATTAAATTTAAATTATTATTAAATTAAATAATATAACTTCCGTTTTTATTTTAATTAAAAAATCAATTTTTATTTATTACTATTACGACTAAAACTACTATATCGAATTAATTATTTAAAATTTTCATTAAACGAAAAACGGTTCCGAAACGAAGACCGTTTCGATATAACTCTCAGGTTATATAAAAAGATCAAAAAAATTTAACGATACGTTTTTCGATAAATTGATATAAAACGTTAATGTAATTTAAAAAAACTTTAATAAATCTAAATATGAACTCGATTTTATAATAATATTTTTCAGTATTATTTAAACTTTTACTATTATAATATTTTAATAAACATTTTATAGATTTTCATATAAAAAATAATTTAATTAATAATTTAATTAATAATTTATATTTTTATTCTTTATAATTTAGTCTTTATTATTATTAACGAAATCGTTTTCAGTATTTATAATATTATATCTTATAAATCAATAAAATTAAAATTATTATATATTTTTATAAATATATAATCTATAGTGATTTATTATTTTAATTTGATTAATAAATAATAATTTTAAATTAAATTATTAATTATTATATTTTAAATACTTTTATATTATTATCTCGAAACTGAGTAAATTATTATATAATTGTCAAAAAACTAAGATTTAAAAACCGATAATTTATTAGATATTAGTAACAAAATTATTAAGAGAATAATAATCTATTGTTTTATCGATATTATTAAAAATAATTGTATTTTTCCGAAAAACTAAATAAATAATCGATAATAATAATTCATCGAACTTATCACTTATTTAATTACCAATAATATGTATCGAATTTAAAAAATTAATAATATGATATGTTTTGTTATAACTTAATATTTAAAAAGTATTAATAATATTAATTACCGTTAATATATATATATATATTAATTTTTTTTAATTTAATTTAATCAATTAATTTAATAAATCTATTGTTTTTTAATTATAGTATGAACTTAATCTTTAACGATAAAACTACATCAATTTAATTAGTTAAAATAAAAGTTTTTTAAAGTTTATTATTTTCTTTTCTTTTATTTATTTTTTTTTTTACGATTTTATTATATTTAAAATAATATTACCGTGAACTTTTTAAACGATATTAACCTTTTAACTATAAATATTAATTAATATTAATATTACTACCATTTTTAAAGAAAATTAAAATAAAAAAAATTAAACTTATTTTAAAGAAATATAAATTTATTTACTTTAATAAAACCAATACTACTTTAAACGATATATTGAAACGGGAGCCGGCTGCACAGTCGACGACTCCATGGATGCAAAAATGCTAGCCTCTGACCACCGTACCGCACTCTGGACGGGAGCGTAAGCACAGTGAGGAGCTTGTCAGATTGCGGGATCGCTTTGCACCTTCAGGGCGCTTTCTGACAACCGTGGGCAATTGTCAGCTTAGGGGCGTCGCAAGAGAGGTGAAAAGGGCTTGTTGATTGTTGTTTTATCTCTAAGCTATCTCTCGTTCTACGTCTCTTTTTGATATCGTCTTGTCAGGAGATGGTCACGTGGTCTCCTGGCCCTGTAGAATAGCAAACAGAATACTGGCCTGTGATTGGTGGAGGGCCAAAACCCTCCACCATATCACAAATCTCTGCTCTGCAGAGATTTTGGCCAATCAACCAACTAATACACTTTATGCCTACCCACTGCCTCATTACCATTTAACAGGTTATGAGCCCGGACAACGCTCCGGGACTCTCCAAAATAGCCTCGTTCAACTCATCTAGCCCGTCGCTACAGCTGACAGTTTTTTCCCGCTTTTTTCTGTTATTTTTGCCATTTTTATGACACCAACGACCCGTAAGGAGACAGCCGAAGACCCAAATCTGCTGTTACCCGCCGGGGACTTTACTATACGGAGAAAAAAGGGGAAACAGAAGGCAAAAGGAACGGTAGCCGCGTCTGTAGTAATCTCTGGAGCCGGAGACTAGTCCATTGAGTTGACAGAAGTGGTGTTGTAGTCGTTACCAGACTCGGCGGACAACATAAATAACGTTGAGACGGATTAAAGAAACGAACAAACGTCTGTGTTTTTTGTTAATAACTTTCGTTAAGGATTAGTCGTCTTTGAACTTTAGAAGACGTCGAAAGAATTGTTGAATATGATTAAAGACTTCTCAAAGGGGTTAAAAGTTATATTAAACGACTCATTTAAATAAATATAATAATTACAATAAATATAAAATATTGTATTTTTATTTGAGAAAAAAACAATAATTAAATCTATAAACTTATACGGACCTATTACACGGATTACGTTTAAGTTTACAATAATGAACAAAATTAACGTCTCTATCTTAAGATCCTTAAACAATTTAAAAAAACCAGAAGAAATTTATATTTATCTCGAAAAACTTTATAAACTAGATCGAAAAGATTAAACCATTGACGTTACCGAAGAATTTCACTATTTTATATAAAAAAAGACGAAAAAGTCGAAACCTTTATAATTAGACTAAATAAATAAAGTCATATAAAAATACAAAAAAACTTATAGAGAATTACAATATCGACATAAAGTTACATATTTCATATAAGTGGTACGTAGTAAACGTACAGACGTTGTTTTTAATCTTCTCATCAAATAAAGACAAAAATGGACAAAACTTAAAAATGACCCAATTTATAAAAAAAATAAAAAACTTCGTCCTTTTATATTATAGAAAAAAACGTAAAAATTACGATGATTACAAAACCAAATCAAACAAAAACAAAAAAGATTACTCTAAACAAAAAGACAAAAACAACATTGACGACAAAACAACCAAGTACAAACATTACAATAAATTAAGACATAAAAAAATAAACTATTGAGTAAAGTATTTAGACAAACGTCTAAATAACTCCGAAAAAATAAATCAAACCTCAAACGATACTTTTAATACTATTAACAATATTACAACGAGTTTTATAATTCATACCTCACTGAATAATCAACCGACAACCTTTTACCCTCTTTTCACCAAAGATCAAAATAATACTACGATCTTTACCAACGATGTAACCGTAATCGTATAATCTCCACAAACTTTAACAAATTACCATACGTTGTATTATAACCATTGACTATTTGATATAAGAAGTGACGAATATATCGTAAATAATGAAAAGTGATTTAATTCAAAATCCATCGTACCAATAAACGTTACGATTTACACAAACGACGGACCGACTAAGACCTCCAAAATAAATACCGTAACGTTAAACCTTATAAACAACAAAAATAAATCATCGATAATGAATTTGAATGTAAAGGAATAGCCTGTGGCTCACGATACGTGACAAGATTGAGGAATAATAGTCAATTCTTTAGGGGGGTTGGGATCAAAGACTTCAGCTTACCGATCCCTTTCCGATCAATTACCTATCCATTTTAGAATCTTTTATATACAAAGTATAAGACTTCTGAAATCAAGTTTCCATAATATGAAATCATCTATGATGTAAAGTAGTGAGATTCGTTGTCGATCCGAGTGCTGATCGTGAGGGGCAACGTTCCAAAGCAGTAGACGACCGGAAGGCTTGATGCGTGTGTGTTTTTTTTACACTATCCTCCCCCTTCTTAAATCGGTGTTCTAACGATTGAGGTTGAGTCTTTGTGTATGTGATATTGTGTGTTTATTGGTCGCGATTTGTTTTTCTCAAGACTATTAAGTGAATGTTTAAGATCATGTAATAATTTGATATATTTGAGTAAAACCTTTAAGTGAATATAAAAAGGTTTATTAAAATATTGTGTTTTTTTTCTTTTGTAATTGACATAGAAATGGTCGGTTATTACTTAAAGAGATATAAAAAGTTTTTTTGTCTTTGTCTTTGAGTAAATGTATAAAGGATGTAGTTGTGATGTAATGATATAATATTTTGGTTTTCAATCTGAAATTGGTCGGATATCGATCATAGATTAATCTATAAGTATTTTAAACTTATAAATAAATAATTTTGAATAAATACATTAAAGTTCGATATAATAAAAATAAAATATCTTTGTAAAACGTACAAAAGTGAAATAATAAAACATAAGATGTATTTATTTGACTAAAGATCGTAAAGGTTCCGATAACTTATATAATATGTTTTTTGAAAATAATCTAATTTCGTATTTTTAATACAAAGAGTCTTTCATGATGAATTTTGAAAGAATTAATAAAGAGGTGTTCTTGTTATTGTCGTATATAATTCGTAATTTGTTAATTGATTGATTAATGATCAATTAAGTATCGTTTTGTTTGTCGATTTTCTTTGTTGTTTTCAGAATTTTGTTGTTGATATAGTCGAATGATGGTTGGAGACTTGTCGGAATAATATAGTAGAGACGATGAGAATTGTGAATCTGATTTTGTAAAGAAATTTGAGATTTCTTTTAGAAAATCTTTTCGTTAAATATAAATATCATCGTAGAAAGACGTCAAATAGTTTAATCTTCTAATAACAAGATCGATAAGTAATAACTCTCTTTTCACAAACGTAGATCTTTGAGTCTCTTTTGGTTATATATTTTCTTACACGACTATTTCAGACCACTAACCGATTAACAAACGATGATAGATCATGACTAATAATGAAGTGACGACGTGTGTTGTCGTATTGACAAATTATCTTTTTTTGTAAATTGTTGGTTGGGTCGAATCGTTGGAAAATGATGGAGTAAATTTTAAATTGATTTTAAAATAAATTAAAATGATTTAAGACTAATCGATGACTAAACGTCCTGTTTCCGTTGTATTGAAACGACACACAACGATCTTTACAATGTGGCTTCGTATATTACAGTTCAAGAAAACGGTACATCTTATATCGGTTGTCGACAAAACAATAAGTTCTGTGTTCTTATAAGTGGTATCGAACAATTTCCGATTGATAAACGAAGTATTAATTTAGATAATAAATTCTCGATGATATAAAAGGTCTTATTTAATATATTTGGACGTTTGTTATAAACGTTTGAATAACGTTCGATGACTATTCGAATAATAACTTCATTATTCACGATATAACTAAAACAATTAAAATTTGACAAATGTATCAAGTTTTACACAATGTGTGTCTTTATCTAATAAAATATATTATCGAAGATAACGTTCGTCAAACGAACGCCAAACAATCGATTAATAAATAGTTGGTCACCTTATTATCAATTACCAATTCGATCAAAACATTAGTCCTTATGAAAGTCCATCAACTATTTAGTTTGAGAAGTGTCCAAAAAATTAAGAGTAAGGTTATCGATCTCTTAACGAATGGGTCGATGATTGTTGAACATCCTTTAATCGTTTGGAGTCGAATAAAACGAACTCTTTACGTCATGATAAATACATTGAGGGGTGAGAACTCGTGTTCGACAACGGATTACTAATTTGTCGTAATTTTAGAATCATATGTCCGAAATGGTTGTATTTAAGTCCTAATACGAGGACCTCATTGTACAAGCTCGTTCAAATAAACTCATACCATAGACCAAACGGGTGAAGACCATTAACCGAATGAACAAGGAGTTCCAAAACGTCGAAAAGTCTATCGTTTTCTCGTAGTGTTTATTCAAGACAAAAGTGGGTCATTATATAATACGTCAAGGACCTCGGTAGTTAGAGAGTGAGATGTCGACACTTAAGCGACAAGTGGTCGGAAAAGGTGTGACGAAAAGTAGTAAAGTTAGAGTTGGAGTGATTGGTTTATTTAACGTGTCTTAATAGAGTAACGTGGTTATATAAGGTCGTCGGTGGACACGTGACGATGAGTGATGACCGATAAACGATTAACGATATTATGGTTTATAACGAATGTCGCAAATAGAACAAGAAGTGAAGGAATTAATAAAGAAATTAGATCCAAAGACATTGTTTTTACGCGTTGGGTCGTTTTGGTAATTGACGATGTATTGGTAATCGATCGTTAAACGATGGTTGTGATGAATAAATAGAGTTGATTAATATCACAAGATTTACATCGGTCGGTGGTGAATAGTCGAACATTTTAATAATCATCTCACTTCTTATGAACTTGACGTTGATGTTTTTCATAATTCGTTAATAGGTTTTGAGCATTTGTCAAATTTATATGTGGTTCTCAAGTGTTGTATTTAGTAGGCCAGGTCTTTCATTTGATTAGGAATTTGGTTTGCGACCCTTTTTCGACGTGGACAACGATGTCTTCTACTTCTCATTCTTCGTCGTCGTTGATTTCCGGGACGAATATCTCGTCGGTTTCATCTGAACGGTCAATTTAGGGTTTTAGGGCTGAAACTGGGAACATATTATGGAGACGATGATATTTTGTCGGTAAAAGAACGTGATATGTTTGGTCGTCGATCTTTTTTCGAATCTTTATACGAATATAAGTGGGATTGATCTTTCTAAAGCCTTTAAGAGATAGATGTTTCGTCGATAGGACGACGATGTCGTTTGTCTTGAATTCTTATGGTTCGTGGTGTTAGTTGTAATATCGTTGTTGTGTTTAAGTGGTCTTTTTCTAACTTTGTTTCATCGTTCGTCGAACGACGAAGAATTGAGTAAGTCGTTTTTATACGTCTTAAACCTTAAAATCGTAACTTATTACGTCTTTAATAATGATGAGGTTGTAGACGTATATAACATAAAAAAAAAACATTTCAATAATGTTATATCGATTATTATTATACATAAATATAACGATATGTAAAATACGAGACCATTGTTGAAGGTCTTTTTAAATATAGAATTATAAATATTTTTCCAATGTCTAATATAGTCGTTCGGTACTCCCATCCGTCTAAGGATGATATACGATCGACATACGAAGGATAATGTCTCGGAACGTCATGAGCTCGTTCCAAAAGTGACTGGTTAATAAAGAGTCACGATCGTTTATAATTTCTTCGAGACTGTCGAATTTGGTTTCTACGTATTCGTAGAATAGTCGGATTAACTCTACGACGATCAAAGTCTTTTTTGTCGGAACAAAGATGGTCATTTTCGTGAAGTGGTTCACGAATACTAATACAGAATCACACGACGAACCATCGACGACAATGTTAATAAAAAGTCTCGTAATAAAATCTATATTGATTTCTTGGAATAATTAATTAGAAATAAATAACGATTGAAATTTGTCATATGGTTTATGTCAAAGGATTCTCGTGTTTAAACAAATCGAATAAGTAACGATATATTCGCGAATATTTATCGATAGATTCTCTTAATGAAATTTTCGAATTAAGAGTTCGATGGTCTTATTAGTTTTTATATAATCCGTCAATGAGTCGTTATAATGTTTTCGAAGAAGTTTTGTTTGAAGTATTGTTTGTGTGAATACGATAATTCTCTTCTTAAAAAATAACGTTCTTTTATCGTCGATAGTATATCGATGATCATTCGTTTGTCGATAGTTTTGTATTTACGGATTTTCTTGTTATAATTTATGGATAAGTTTATATAAAGAGAGTTGTAGTTGTGGTTGTAGTGATATAGAATCTTTTACGATAGTTTTAATAATATTGATTGATATGATTATAATAGTCTCGATTCGCGTCTGATGATTAATCGACAAATAGTCGTTAAGTTGGAGTTTAACTAAAAGATTAGATAATACGTCATCGTAAGAGATGTCGTTAATTATATAGTTTGGACGATGTAACAATTTATTCGTAGAATTGGTGGTTTTTGGTCGATATTCGATCGTAAAGTCGAATATAGATAATCGAAACATTTATTTAGTTATATGGTTACGTAGATTCTTCGTCGAAGTAACGATTATTTTTCGTAAAACTTGATGATTCGTAAGAATGATGAAAGGGTAAAAGAGTTTCTTAAGATAATGTTTTTAATGTTCTAGGCTTTCGACAATGGTCAATAATTCTTGTTGTCTAACGTTTTATCGTAATTCACGATTTTGTAGTTTTCGCGAAAAGTAGACGATGAGATATCATTAAGAGTCAATTAATTGAGAGATAATGACAACGATGGTCTTTCTAGACGTATTCGTCTCGATTCGAGTTGGTCGATTGTAATCAAAATGTCGAAGGATGGTAGTCGATTGAAACTGAGTCTTTAGGACGTGGAAAGCTTTCTCTTGTTTCTTTCCTCATTTAAAAAGTACATTTTCTTTTATAAACTTCGTTAAAGAACGTACAATTTTTAAATAATAAGATATGAATCGACGATAAAAATTTGCGAATCTAAGAAAAGACTGAACGTCTTTTAGACATTTCGGAGATTGTTAGTCGGTTATTGTTTTAACACGAGCAAGATCCATACCAATATCCCTTTCATTAATAATAAAACCCAAGAATTCTAACTCGGACTAAAAGAATATACACTTAGAGTCCTTCATATAGAGTTTCGTGACACGTAGTCGTTCGAATATTAGTCGGAGATGTCGTTTATGTTTCTCGTGGGTTTTCGAAAATATTAAGATATCGTTTATATATACTTCGTATATAACATCCATAAGACCAACAAAGGTCTTATGTATATATGTTTGAAAAGTTGTAGACGTATTAGTAAGACTAAAAGGTATAATCGTATATTCGAACAACTCATACTTAGTTCGAAAAGTAGTCTTCCAATAGTCGGTAGATCGTATACGGATGTAATGATATATTTCTCGTAAGTCTATTTTGGAGAAATATCGAACGTGTTGAAAACGGTCTAATAATTTTGAGATAAGAGATAATGAATATCGATCTTTGAGTGTAATCTTATTTAACGTTTGGTAGTCGATACATAATCGAAGTGTGTCGTCTTTTTTGGAGACGAATAGGATTAATGTTTTTGTAATATTAGTGTTTGGTCGTATTCGTTTCGTTTTTAAGTTTTCGGTTATATATTGTCGGAGTTCTTTCTATTGATTTGGTGATAGAGAATAAAGAAGTCCGAAAGGAATTATGACGTCCGGTTCTGTCTTAATAACGTGTTTCGTATTTTTCAAGACGGATAGGGTCGTAATCGTTCGAACGTTGAATATATCGACGAAGTCTCGTAAATAATCGGGTATTATTTTTCGTAAATCGTCATTCTCATCGTTTATTGTAGATATATTAAGTTTATTATGTGTTAGGTCCACATTTGTGAAGACATATATATAAGTCGTCTCTTTTGCTTATAATCGTCGAAGTGTAATTGACGCGTTTTTAAACAAGAGATTTCCAAACTCTCATCTCAAAATAGATAAATCGATTTTGATACCGAAGTGTCTTAATTCTTTATAACTAAATAGAATATCCGAAGTTTCGAAGTTACGTTCGACTATAATAAAGAATTAAATGAAATTTCGAATATATTTATGATAATCTTTTAATCGTAATTTCAAGATATACACATTATAATGTAATCGTTAGTCTTTTCATATATTAAATAATGACAACGTAAACTCGTCGTTTATTGATCGTAGAGTTAATTGTTTTATCAATTGTCGGTTTATAATATTAACAATAATTTCATTATCTAAGAATACCTTTATTTTTAGTTTTCTTTTCTTGACGTTACGTTTTGGGTTGGTCGTGTAAAGGGTGTCGACCGTTTCACAAACGAATGACAATTATCTCTTAATTCATAAAAAATAAATCAATCTTAAAGGAACTTTATCGATTAATCTTACTCGTTTTTCGAGTCTTCTTCTACAACTTTTTCATTGTCGAAGTCTAATTCGTTAACGATCGAGTCTAACGTTTTTTAAATAATCACAATGGTTTCTTAGATACGTATTTTGTTTTTGAGTTGGAAACAATTTCTCGTAATATAATCTATCTTTCCACAATTAAAATACTTTAAAGAATTCGTCGGAGATCCGTCGTTTAGTCGCGAAAACGTCGGTTATTTAACACTTGTTTACGTAAAGATGTTATCCTGAAAAGTAGTTCGAGTCTTTCGTGATAGTTCTTGATTATTTTGATTATTGTAAATCTCTTTTTCGAAGTCGTTAGATCGATTATCGTTCGATGTTTGTTATAATGATCGTCGATTGTTGGTACGAGGTCGTTTAGAAGAAAAGTCTAAAGTTTATTCTTTCGTCATTCGTTTACGACTTTTTTATCGGTTTTATAACTACTATTATCGAGTGATGTATGTTTTTATTATTTTTAAGAAATTAATATTTTTTTATCGTTGTTTAAAAGTTTCAAATTGATTGAAGTATTATTTTTGTAATAGTTCGTCTAATGTTTGTAAAAATTCTTATATAGGTTGTCTCTTTAGATTAAAATCTTTGTTATTTTGTCGTCGTAATCGAACTCATTATATATAAAGTTCCATCGACGATTAATCGTTTTATTTTAAATTAATTATTTTTGTTTATAGATATATTTGTTATCGTTTTGATATAATGTGTTCTTTTCGAATAAAAGTCTCGAAATCTTGTCAAGTGAGTTTATTAATAAACGAATCTTAATATTATAAACGTTCGATATATTTTCGTCAATCCGAATCTAAGTCGTACGATAAACGATTTATAGTCTAAAGGATCTTTTTTATATCTGAAACATTCTTATGATCTTTTGTATTATATTTAATTCGAATTGTCATAAGTCATTCTTCGATCTCTGTCGACGAACTATTAGGTTGTAATCGTTTATTGTTATATTATGAGGGTCGATCGTTTCGATGTCTAGACTTAGAATTTGGATTCTTGAGGACTTTTATGTTTTCTTTAATGATTATAATGGTCTCTGAAGTTCTCACAAATGTTTCAGAATTCTGTTCGACGACTTCAGCTAATCGTCGATAGATTTACGACGGAGTTGCTTCTGGAATCAATTCGTTGATGATACACGTCGTCGATGATTGCGTCGCAACTTATGAAGATTCACTACTAATAGACTCATACAAGTAGGGATCGTATAATACAGAAGATTCACTATTGTCCGCCATCTCGTCGGACAACACTATCCGAAGATGTAGAAGCTAAAGAATGTAAAGGAATAGCCTGTGGCTCACGATACGTAACAAGATTGGGGAATAATAGTCAATTCTTTAGGGGGGTTGGGATCAAAGACTTCAACTTACCGATCCCTTTCCGATCAATTACCTATCCATTTTAGAATCTTTTATATACAAAGTATAAGACTTCTGAAATCAAGTTTCCATAATATGAAATCATCTATGATGTAAAGTAGTGAGATTCGTTGTCGATCCGAGTGCTGATCGTGAGGGGCAGCGTTCCAGAGTAGTAGGCGACCGGAAGGTTTGATGTGTGTGTGTTTTCTTTATATTGTCCAATGTATTATTAACAACTTTAGTCTAAATATCTTGTTTAGACTCAAGTTCTATTTAGTTAATAATTAGATCAATAGATAACACATTCTCTATACGTTTAATGACAAAGAATTGACAAAATTAAGTATCGAAAACATAAGATTCTCTATATCAATTAATACTAACAAAATTCCAAAGTCTATAACAACTACCATTAAAAACAATTTATACGTCTACGAATCTATTACGACTTCGTACATAAACGACGACGACAAATCTTTAAACTAACTACACAATCTTTAAATAAAAGACAAAGATTACACCTTTAATACAAGAGACTAAGTCATCCATCCTCGAAAATCCCCTCTAATACAATAAAACAAACTAAGGAATCGTTAATTACTTTAACGATTACCGACAAATACACCAAAAAAGAATTAAATCCCTATATTCTATATGAATTGTCTAAGATACTACACTTCAAACTAAAAGATAAACGAGAAAATTTAACTATAATGTCGAAGAGGATTTGGTATTTCGACGTAACTAAAATCAAACAACCGTTCTTCAATGACCACCGCTGGTTCACAGTCTTGATGGACGAATATTCGGGTATTTATATTATTTTCACTTTTAAAACCAAGTCTGAGTACAGTCCACGAGTTAAAGTTTTTATTCTCCAATTCGTTACACGTCTACAAAGAAAACTACATCGTCTAATCATTAACAACAATACAGACGTATAAGTGGTCTTAATTGAACGTATGTACAAACAAAAGAGTATTGAAATACGAATAAGTCTCGTAAATTCCCCAAAACAAAATGGATACAACGAACACGTCGCTAAAGTAATTACCGTCAAACTATAAACGATTATGATAAAAGAACGAATTCCTACAACCCTATAACCAAAAGTGGTCTAATCGACTTGTCGTCAAGTAAGTGGTTCGCCGTCGTTTCTTGTCAGACTCAGACGGGAGGAGGAGACGGTTGTCGGTAGTACTTGTCAGTGACGTTCGGGGGACAGTTTAGTGTAGGAGACTTTTCACAGTGATAGTTTCGACGTCTGGTTGGTCGGTAGTGTTGTTTTCGGCGTCTGGGAGTGTGATATCATTGTCTTCGGTGGTCAGGATTGCGAAGAGATTCGCAGTCGGGAAGGGGGAGAAGGGCAGGAGGGAGGCGGTGCGGGCCGCGCGGGCCGCCGAGGCGTCGGCGGCCCTGATCCCGGCGGGGGCCATGAGGGGGTTGTTCAGTTAGTATAGATGAATACGATTGATGCCACTTGTTATGACCGTGGTCGTGGGAGGGGACTGCTCCAACTACTTAGTCATCGAATATATAATAAGACCGTTTATTAATAAAATTAAGTTTTTCAAAGTCGTTTTTAATAATATACAATATTTCGAACTTTTTTAAAAAAGAAAGTTATTTTATTGTAACGACTTTAAATAAATAATTAACGAAAAGTCGTTTCTTATATAAGTTACGTTTTCGTAAAACGACTTAAAATCTCGAGATAAATAAATGTCGTTTATATATCTAAAACGTAGTTCGGGTTTTAACGAAGAGTTTTTATTAAACATAATATAAAAAAACTAGAAAAAAAGTTTATAAAATATTTCATTTTATAATAATAAAGCTTATATAAGAGTGTTCGAAATAAAAATATATATGTATTTATCGTAAAGAAAATTACAGACAAGATGTAAATATTTAGAAGATTATTCGTTTTATTTTATTCGAGTAACGAGTCCATTAAATAATAAAACGTCGAAAATATTTTATAAATTTATTATTATAATTATAATCTTTTAGTTTTTAAAGAAAATAGACTTAACGTTATGTATAAAATATGTTAAGAAGTTTATAATAAAATATTATAAAAGTATATTATAATATTCTAAGCTTAAAATATGATGAATAAAAAATATTTACTTTATACATTTAATTATAAATTACTTTAAATGTTAAATACTACATAAAAAAAAGAATCAACTTTTATAAATAAAAAGGATTAATTATATTTATTCAATGTAAATGATATAATAACTTTTACTTTTTCTCAATTTTAAAAAAATGACTTTCTTAAAGATAAACTTTATATAATTTATATTCATTTATAAAAAGTTATATGGTTTTATTAAATAAACTATAATCTCGACAGTATTTAATAATATAATATTAATTTTAATAACGACTATTATTACTTAAGTTGTTGTAAATATTAAACTAATCAAAGACTTTATCTTAAAAAATTAAATTATTTCTTAAATATTATAAATTATATATATCTCGACTTAAAATATAAAGAATTTAAAGTTTGATTAAGTTTATATCAATTGACTGTAATATAAAATCGTTTTTTAATATTTTAATTTATTTCTTATTAAAAATATTTTTTTTTATAGATAGTAATTACGTATATTCAATATATGTTTTCGACTTAGTTTACTTTTACGATTTTTAATCGAATTTAATATCCGACAACGTAATAAAACATTAAAATATAACGGTATTTATCAATTTATAAAAATAGTAAACGACCTTTTTAATAGTTTATTATATTAATTATTATATTAATATATATAAAAACGTATCTAAGTAAATTAATTGTTAAGTTAAGGTTTTTATATTGAAAAATTATTTAATAAAAAAACTCAAACATAAAAATTAACGACGAGATTTATAAACACGAAAAATTGATGATCTAATATTATAAATTTTATTATTTAAAAGAGGATTCGTTTAGTTTTAAAGATTTCGGTAATTAACATATTATAATTTAATTTTATAGTTAAGTTATATCGAATCAAAATAATAACGAAAGAAATATTTAAAAAATAAAGTTAATAATGTATTTTATTTTATAAATCGTTATTTTGGCCTAATTAATATAAATTAAGTTTTGTAAGTCTATTTATTTAATAGATTCAAGAGTCGTTTTTATTTATTTCTTTATTATTAAATTTAAAATTGAAAATTTTCTAATTAAAGTTCTTTTTATAAAAATATTTTAACGAAATTGTAGAATAAATAACGTAATTAATAATCAAATTTAAGTTTAATTATCTATATATATATAATAAAAAATCATTAATTTAAAATTATAATAAATCTTTAAAATTATTTAAAAATAATTATTATATAGTTAACCTTTATCGTTTGTAAATATAAATAAAAATATACAACTCATTTATTATATAAATATTTGAAATAATTTCTTATACAATTTTAATATGTATATAAAAATTTTTATACGTTTATTATATAAAATTAAAAATAATATACACGTTTATTTATTCTGAAATATTAATTTATATCACATTTAAGTCACGACTTTAATTAATCATAATCAAATTCCTTGTAGTTATCCTACGTTTATCGTTAAATATTATAAATATAAAAAAAACTTTAAGAATAAATTTTTTTTTATTTTTAATCTTTTAAAAAATATTGTAACGACTTTTAGATTACGGTATTATAAATAACAATAGTATTTAAAATATTTTTTAGATTTATAAACGTGAAATAAACGTTAATTGTAAAAATATTATTATAATACATTTTATATTTAAAACATATTTTAATTTTTGTGTGTATTTAAAAATAAGTCTAAGTTTTTTTAATCTTTCTTATAGTTTTAAATAGTAAATTTTTCGAGTTTAAAAATTAAGTTTAATAATTAATGACATTTCAAACACGAGACAACTATAAGTATTTTGTTTTAATTTCGAATAAGGTGATTTTCAGTAAAATAAAAAGTTTTTAAAAATTTTATTAACTTAAAATAATATTTATATAGTTGTTATAAAAGTATTTATAATTTCAAAAATATAAAAAGAATATAAATAAAAATAAAAGTTTTAAATTTGGGTTTTTATATAAAAATTTTGTATAATTTATTTATATAATTTAATTAAGTAATTAAACTAATTTATTTAATAATTTATCAAATAAATAATACACTAAAGAGATATATTATGTATAATGATATTGTATAAAGCTATTAGTTACTTAATTTTATATAAATTTAATAAAAAATTTATTTTTTTAAACTTTAATTTTAAAAAAAATTACAATTTCAAATTAATATTTACTAATAATATCGATAAACTATAATCTTTAATAATAACTATAATTATATGTACTGACAAATACATTAAAGTCGATATTACATAATTAATAAATTATAAGTTTAAATATTTTAAATAAACTTTAATCAAATAACTTAAAATATTTAATGAAAAAACTAAAAAAAAGACTTCGGGTAATTTTAAACATCATTTTAAATAAAAATGTATTAATGTAATACTAAAAACCTATAATCAATCCGGTTACAACGTTATAAATAACAACGTAAATTATTTTGACGATTACGATAATGTTATTAATTTAAATTACAACACTGTTATTACGTATATCGTTATCGTGAATATATAATGACAAGAGTATAAGAATAACCTTCGGGCGGTTATTAACGGGGAAGCTGGGACTAGAGAGGATAGGTTATCAGAGACGATGTAAAACACTGACTAACGATGGCCCGGGAGGGTCGGTGTACTGTGGATTGTATTTAGTTTAGTTCGGCGCGCCGTTTAACGTAAACGACGGCCGAGTCGTGGCCTTAGGGTCGTTTATCGCAGTTTTAAGAGAAGTGTTAGAGGTTTGTATATATTTATTATATGTATCGATAATTGTAAATGTATGGACGAGGAATATAAGTAAAGATGTTTGAATTAATAAAGGATAAATTTAATGGTTATGTTTTTTTTACGTATAATTTATTATATAACTTTTTTTAATATTTATAGTTAATTAAATAATTTATTAATTCTTTAAGAGTAATAAAGATATATATTTTATTATTTGTTTTATTACTATAAACGTAAGTGGAAAAGTTTTTAAAGTATTATTAATATAAAATTATATTTAAATATTATTTTTAATTTTAATCAAGTAATTAATATTTAAAGAGTTATTTTAAAGATTTATTATAAATTAAACCAAAGTTGGGAATTTAGTAACTAAAATTAATACGAGGTTATATTAATATTAACTAAATTAATTTAGTATTTAAGAATTTTAAACTTCTAAAGGTTATAATTATACTATATAGTTATAATATATAAAAAACCTTAAATATATTTTGACTTCATTTTTTTAATTTTAATATTTAAAAAATTAAATTAATATAGTAAAATTAATATAAAGCCATACTGATAATTAAATTTAAAATTAATTTCCCAACTTTGAAATTAAAGTAAATAAATTATTATAGATTTTCCTTAAAGGTTTTATTATATTTAGTAAATAATTATAATGTAAATTTTGTTTTAAAAATTTTTAAATAAAATCGTATTTAAAATAAAAGTATTGTTATAGAACAACCACAGGGCCGAGCAGCCAAAGAGCACGTAATAAAGCATGAAAGGGACAAGTGCGGGGACCGCGAGCATTAGCCGCGAGCCCCCTACGAAACTGTCATAAATAGCGCTCGAGTGGTCTGGGGACCCTAATTGAAACTTGGAACCTTAAGGTTCAGTCTTGTGAATAATCCCTCAGCTAGCCTCTGTTAAGAATTTACCTCTATTGTCTGTGTTTTCTCACCTAATTCACCGTACTCCCTAACAAGAAGTGGACGGAATAGTTAAATAATGTCTAGACATTAAATTTAAAATAGGATATTTTTTACTATATAGTGTCAGTGTTGTGAAATTAGTCTATTAGTCTAATCCGAGGCCGGATTAATACTAACTAAAACTAATATTAAACCGGTATAGGTCGGACTAATACTAATAGACTAATATTGTTCCGGACTAATTTTAATCGGACTAATAAACTAATATGAATAGATATAAATATTATATAAATTTTAAAAAAAAAAATTAATAAAACTTATAAAAAATTACAAAAAATTTAATAACCATTAACTAATCTTTTTATATCTTTATCACTATCAAATAATTCTTTTTCTAACTCCTTTAAGTCCTTCATTTTCCAACTTTTTAATAAAATAATTTTTTAATTATATTAAACAATAACTTATTCCTTTTTTAGTAATAATATTACTAATCATAAAAAATATACTTTCAATAACAGAAATTACAAAATAACGTGTTTGACCACCACCCTAACCAAACCACCACCGTGGTCAGTCATACACCTTTACCAAAATTTTACTACAAAACCATACATTCGTAGACCTACAACCAAAAAAAACTAATAATATTTTTTTTTCGTTATTACTATCACGTCTATTCGAATACATCAGGGTTCATAGATAACTCCTTCCATACTGACTTCGCGAAGCCTATAACACCTCTAAAGACACACTTCCTAGCCTTCTCATCAGCTTCGCTTTATTGTTTCTTTCCCTGTCTTCTATCTACTGTACCATATCACCCATTCGAAACACTCGAACACCTTAAAATGTCTTTTTAGTGTTTGGTTTGGCCCGGATTTGTCATTTTTTTGCTAACTCTTTATTGAAGAGTTGTAAAAACCTACAATTAGTTAAAATAATTAGAGTTGTCTCTTTTAAAAAAGACATCTCTATACGTAAAGGAGTAGAGTATATAAGAATAATATCTTCTACTAATTTGTTAATATAATTAATTACTTTATCAATAACTTAAAGATTAAAACGACAATTGTATTCGTTTATAAAAGTAATAATGTTAGGATACACATGTTAGAGAGTCTCTGAGGCGCCTAATATACACTAGTGTGAAGGAATATCAACACGTTGTGTTGATATTGACGATCTTTTCGGATCATTGGCACAGTTGATAAACCCTTACACCAATCGTAACAAATAAATGGTAATATACAAGGTCGAAACTTTTAAAAGATTTTGGTTAAATTGAAAGAAATAAGTCTTACGTTTTTCTACATCTTTGAAATATTGGTTTTAATTGATTTTTTAGTCTTTTGATAAAAGAAAAGAAATTAACAATTATTTATATATATAATTTTAAAAATATTTTTTTATTAAATAAATTATTTATATACTTTTATCAAAAAACCAAAATACCAATATTTAAAAACTATAATATATATATTAAATAAAAAAATAAACATAAAACAATAATATTATAATTTTCGTAATATTAAGTAAACTTAAAAGAAATATAATTTAAATATTCATTAAAAAAACAATAACGATTTATTATTCGTTTTTTAAATATATTTATAAAAGTACTCCAACTATTTTAAATCAATTTTTTAATTAATTCAACCATTCTCCGAAACTTTAATAATAATATTAAAATCTATAATTTTATCTATTTATATATTGAATTTATTTATTTTAAAATATAATAAATAAAAATAAAACATAATCGATAATTAATATATTAAACTACAACACCTCACCGCACTATAGAACAACAAGTCACAACAGAGTAAACACTAATTGACTAAGACCTTGTGAGACATATAAGACTTGTAAGGCCCTGTAATATAGTCAAATTTGACACCAAACTTTTAAATTTAATAACTAACCAACTAGTATAACTTATAGGAACCAATGTGGGACTGTTGAGAAGAGAATTTTCTACTTCTTATAGTTTCACCGTCGTCTTGGTACTCAGAGCTTTGGGAAAGACCAGGGTGTTCACGAAATTATTTTTTCGCAAAATTATTTTTATATGAAAAAAATCAAAAATCGACTCACTATTATGATAATATTCTTTGTTAGTTTAATGGTTTATACCAAAACATTTTAGAAGGTAGATAAGTGTCGAAAGTAGATAAATGTTAAAGATAGATAAACGTCGAAGATAAATAGACGTCGAAGATAATTAAACTTTTTAATTATTTTATATTATTTTAAGTTATAATTAAGTTAAATTTTAATTTATTAATTAATAAGTTATATTTTTTTATTTAGAAAAATTTAATTTATATAATAATAATATTTATATAAATAATAAATTTAAAAATTTATTATAATAATATTATATTAAGTTTAATATTTTATAATAAAAATATTATAATATAAAAGAGATTTTCGTTTTTTTGGAAATTAATTAATATTATTATTTTTTATAAAGTATTTAAATTTTAAAATATTACATTTTCGAATCTTCGATTAAATTATAAATACATTTTAATTATTAAAATTATATTATATTAAACTTAATATAATATTATTATAATAAATTCTTAAATTTATTACTTATATAAACATTATTATTATATAAATTAAATTTTTCTAAATAAAAAAATATAATTTATTAATTAATAAATTAAAATTTAATTTAATTATAACTTAAAATAATATAAAATAATTAAAAAACTTATTTATCCTCAACGTTTATTTATCCTCAACGTTTATTTATCCTCAACGTTTACCTATCCTCGACACTTGTCTACCCTCGAAAATGTTTTAGTATAAACCATTAAACTAACAAAGAATATTGTCATAATAGTAAATCGATTTTTAAATTTTCTCATACAAAAATAGTTTTACGGAAAAATAATTTCGTAAACACCCTGGTCTTTCCCAAAGCTCTAAGTACCAAAACGACGGTGGAACTATAAAAAGTAGAAAATTCTCTTCTCAACAGTTCCACATTGGTCCCTATAAACTATATTAGTTGGTTAGTTATTGAATTTAAAAGTTTGGTGTCAAATTTGACTATATTACAGGGCCTTATAGGCTCTATATGTCCCATAAGGCCCCAGTCAATTAGTGTTTACTCTGTTGTGACTTGTTGTTCTACAGTACGGTAAGGTGTTGTAGTTTAACACAAAAACTTCGGTAGTCTTAATGGTCATTGGTTAGTCTTAATTATATATATAGTTAATCGTATGTATTAGAGTTTCCTCTTCGGTTGATGTAAGACGTTGAAATAGTTCGTAGGTTTATTTTATAGATTGAGTACTGTGTAGTCGTATCTACAGAGTCGAACGAGGGACGTTGAATATCTCGTTTGTTTTTCGTACCGAAGATACGATCTTAACCCGAATAATCTCTGTGGTATTCTGAAAACACTATTCCTGGTCCATTTCTGATTAGATTAGTTAGATAGTTATAAAGTTATTGGGAATAAAAATCTGTTCGAAGATTTATCATAATGTGTTGTAATTATTCTGAGCAATTTTGGAAAAAAAGGGGGAATAGGAGGTGGCCAGGGTGGTGGTCAGGTCAGGGTGGTGGTCAAATACGTTATCGTTTAACTAAAATACTTAAAATAGGGTATTTTGAAGAATATAACTTCTAATATTCCAAAATATTAGTTTAGTAAATAATTAGTCTTTTATATATATATATTATAAAATTAATATAATTTTACTTTTTTAAGTTTTTCATTTTTGGAAAATATATAATATGTTTTTCTTTTAATGATGATTTAGATATATATAATTCTTCATCTCAATCGTCATTATTATTAGATGATGATGACGATGAAGTATTATAAATATCTTCATTTAATTCATCAAAGGAAATATTCATAATGTTTATAATGTTATTAACTTTTTGTTTAAGTCTATATTTATTAGTAAAATTTTAATAATAATAATATAAATATTTAAAAACTTACTCATAATATTCATCTTTTAATAAATTTAGAACGTCTTCTTAAATATAGGAATAGTGATATAATAAACCATTTTCTATAAAATGTCTTATTTTAAGCCTAGGGTCTAAAATATGACTGAAAATACATGATTTATAATTAATTAAGATATTAGACGTTGATTCTTGTGGAAAATATCTTTTTAACTTTATTATACCACTTTTTATAACAGTAATAAAGTTATCAAAATAAATAATTTATATTATAAATAATCAATATTATATAATATAAATAAATAACAAATAATAAATAATAAATAATTTATTATATATAGAATATATATATATATATAATAAAGTTATAGGTAAAATTGTATAAACTTGACTTTGTAATTTAATAGGAGGTTTGAGAAAAATCTGAAAAAATTGAATGAGGTTTTTAATAATAAACCATTCTTTAGAATTTAAAATTTTTTTAAATTCGTCAATAGTTGCATTATTATTAATATAAGTTAACGGTTCTTTTAAAGTAAAAAAGACTTTTAACATATAATAAGTTAAATTCCGTCTCGTAATGTTATCTAATTAATTAATTAGTTTAAATAATTAATACTAACCTAAAGGAATAACTTTAATATTAAAATCCGAGGGTAATTCGTTTTCTCGAATAGTTATTTTTATATTGTATTGTAATAATTCTCGAATTTCGTGTTTATATTTAAGTAATACAGTACTAATAAATCTTTAAATGAATTAGATTCAAGAATATTAAAAGATAAATTATTGTTAATAACAAAATTAGGTATTTTATTATAAACCTCGTCTTCGTCAAATTCATCGTTTTTAACCTTTGTATTAAAGGTTTTTATTAAGTTGTTTAATTTGTTATCAATTGTTTAAATATATAGTAAACCTTTCGGTAAAGTTAAATAAACTCGACCTTGTAATTTAATAGAAAACTTTAAAAACACTTTTAAAATAAGGTTAAAATTTTCAATAATAACTTATTCGTTTGAAGTTACAAATTTTTTGTTAAATTCAATGATTGTTGTATTGTTATTAACGTATATAAGTGGATTTTTTAAGTTCAAAAATGTTTTAAATATATAATAAGTTGAGTTCTATCGTGTAATATTGTTTATTAAAAATTTAAAATTAATTATATATTTTAATAATTAGTAACTTATTAAAAACCATATATCTAATGGAATAACTTTTATATTAAAATTATTTGGAAGGTCTCCACGTTGAATAATATGTTGTATATCGTTTTTTAATAAATCACGGTTTTTTTGAGTATATTTTGTAATAGTAATTAATCGACGAATTCGTGAAATAATATCTAATAATAGTTAATAAAAAATAATTAATAATAAAATTTATTATTTATTAAAATAAAATAACTTATTATTGTTTAATTCGTTAGTATTATTAATAGATAAAGATATATATTCGTTTAATATATCTTTTGTCATTAGATTTATAATATATATAATACATTTAATATCATTATTGAATTCTTTATTTAATAATTTATTATATTCGTTTTTAAACAAATTAATGAATGTATTGTTATTTGTAACATTGTCTCGTGTAATACTATTAAAAGTCAATAATAGTTTTTATAAATTAAATTAACAACTATAATTAAATTAATATTAACTAACTTAAAAATATTTGGTAATATAATAGAAGAATATAATTTAAGAACCTAAATCAATTCTGAATAAATATATTCGTTAATATATATATCGGTTAATTCGTTAAAATCTATTAAATTAATTAAATTAGTAAAACTAATTAATTTTAAAATAAACTTAAAATCACTATTAATATAGACTATTATAATACTTATATAATTTATTTGTATATTCGAAATATAAATATCGAAAGTTATTGAAAAACTTCTAAAAGTTTGAATATTGTTTTTTAATTCATTATTTAAGACGGTTGAATTAAGATTATATATATTATTTAATCTATCTTTGATTTTTTTTCGATTAATAATAGGTGAAAATCTACTTAAAAATTAGTTAGTAATAATTAAAATAATATATATATAAATATAACTTATTTATTATAATAATTTAATAAATCTTTAAATAAATTTGAATCAAGGATATTAAAAGATAAGTTATTTTCAATAATAAAAACCAAAACTTTGTTATAAACCCCATCTTCGTTAAAAGACTTAATAATTGTATCAATTCGAATTCATTTTCTTGATTATAAGTTAAAAAACGTAGATCGTGTGTTATTAATTAAATCTTCTTCTAATTTAAATAATTAGTAAAAGTTATAAAATGATAATTAATAAAAACAATTAGTCTAAGTAAATATAACTTACTTTTCGTTAAAAATATTTTTGATTGTTAATTATATACTATTATTGGATGATTAATTTTATAATGTTGTACGTAATTCGAACTTTGAAAAAATTGTATAATATCGGTTTTTCTATAATTGTAACTAATTATTATTAGTAAAAAATAATTTAAATAACTTATTAAATAATTAATAAATATTTTATAAAATATTTTATAATATTAATCTAGTACATTTAACTAAAACCTTTCATTTTTCGCTTTCGTTATAAGGTAATAGTGTTCTTGTAATAAATTCATTTCTAATTATATATATTGTTGATTCAGAATCATTTAATATATAATCAGGACTATTATAATTAGGTTTTTTAGTTCTTTTCGTAGTATTACTTCTTTCATTACTACTATGTACAATAATATGTGAAGAAGTAGTAGGTTCGGGTTCAACGGCTGAAATATATGAATCAGAATCCATTATAAATAAAGTTATAATAGTAAATAATTGGTAATATTAGTAAATAGTTTGTTAATGATTTAATAAATTTAAAAAGACTTAAAAATTGAAGTAAAATTTTAAGTAAAGGTATAGGTAAATATTTATACTTTTAAAATTATTTCTAAAACCTTCTAGAAATAGTTATTAATAATAATTATAGTTATTT
>NTMA01000142.1:0-76241 GCA_002917075.1 Hawksworthiomyces lignivorus | reverse complement strand
TTTTTTTTTTTTTTTTTTTTTTTAAAAAAAAAAAAAAACTATATTGTAACCGTCTCGTCTTAACTTCTTTTGTTTCCTAATTGAAAATTTGATCAAGCGCGGTTCTTCTTTTCTACGAACTTGTGTAGGGTGAAAAGAGGGTGCGGAGATCGTCCCCTAACACACTTAACGCTTTGTCAATATTACCCAGCGCACTACTCCGTTGTCAAGTTCTCCACCAAACATCGAAGATAAGAGCCAGAGGAGACCGGCCAAGGGAAATAAACGAAACCTCCTACGTACTCTTAAAGATAGAAACTTCTGAAAATAAAGACGACGGAATTACACTCACCAGCTTGTTCAATCTTCTGTACTCCTCCCATATCACAAGCAAACATGTCGCCCACCTATACTATGTCTGCGCACCTGTGCAAGCAAATCTATGCCTCTTGGCGACAAACACACGACGGCCACCAGCAACACAATCAAAATGCCGACAACAGCAAGAACGACACCAGCAACTACTATCAACATGTCTCCTCTCCAGTTGTTTTTAACTACAAGCCACCATATCTTCACCGGCCTCCTTCGTCACCTTCGAGCCAAAAGCGCTCCATAGAAAACGATCGCAGCTCCGATGGGAACGATCGATGAGACACCCTAACGTTAGAGGGACTAAGGAGGCACGGCATATTTCACTTTAGCTCTGTGTTTCTTAGCGACTGACTAGGACATCTAGGAGTGATTTCATGTTATACTTAAGGGGTTTTCCGGGAGCGTTCTATTTATTTCTGCAATTCCGTTTCATTCGAATCTTGTTCCATCACATTTGTTGGCGTTAATGGGGACGGATCATGAGCCCAAAGAGACTCGGCCTTATCCTTCACAAGTACTGCTATTCTACAACACAGAAGAAATATCACGCCAAGTAATTGAAATTATGTTTGATCCGACATGCAAAAGTTCTAAATTCACTGCACACTGTTCAGACCTAAGCGGTCTACAATATTTCTCTAACTCTAGGACAATACATATTGTCCAACCGCACTTCTCACTCGGTTTCCTCTCTTTCCATTTGCATAAAGCAGACCAGACAGATTAATCAAAACAGAAACACTCGATCCTTTTTTTTTTTTGCCTTAACAAACCAGCATTAACGTCTCTTTAGCGCATTTACACATTCAAGATAGTCTCCGCACCCTTGGTCAGAGCAAGAGCTATCCAAAGACTGCTCAGACCAACCGATATAGCCAGGGAGTGGAGTTATGATAAAACCTCGTCAGTAGCACTGTCTTCGGGGGAGATATCCTCAGCGGATGCACTACCCTGGATTCGCCGCTTAGCCTCTATTTTTTCCTGCTCTGTCACTTCCTTTTCGTCCTTGGGCATGTCTGGCTTCCATTGTGGTTCATTAGGTGAATGTCCCACTGCCATTCCAGCTCGGATCTGTTTTTTTTCAGTTAGCCTTCAAATCAACCTGAAATTCCGTTCAAATAGGAGATGCCATAAGCGGGCTAACACACCAAAGTCTCTAGAGCTCCACTAGAGTTTTCGACAAGATCATCGTCGAACTTCATGCGCCCCTCTTCAAAGAGAAGTACAATCGTACTACCACCAAATTTGAAATAACCCAATTCTTCGGCACGCTTTACACTTTCACCTTCCTTCCGCGTGATCACAGTACTCCCAACCATCATTGCGCCTACACAGACAACTATCACTCGCCCATGTATCTCGCTCTCTATCGGCACAACAACCCGAATATTTTCGCCGTACACATCAAGCGCTGATCGAATAGCCATGGGGTTCACTGTGTAGTATTCACCAGTAATAAGTCTAGGCCGGCCAAGCACACCATCAACGGGAATATGGAAACGGTGGTAGTCTTGAGGCGCTAAGCGAAAAATCCCAAGTGACCCATTTTCAAAGCGATTTGCCTCTTCCGTAGACACGTCACCAAGGAGTCGCTTAATAGAAAATTCGCGCCCTTTAATCCATATTTTCGTGGCCATCTCAACACGGTTGAATACCACAGATCGGCAATCAGCTGGCGATACAATAATGTGGGGATTGTTTGGGGCCGAGCATGGTCTAGCTCCGGGTTTCAGTTCTCGATAGAAAAACTCATTGAAGTTTTTAAATTCTTCTATTGGTAGGAGAACTTCTGACATGTCCAATTGGTGAAAGTCGATAAACTTTTGTATTTCTTGTCTTGACGCAGGGTCGTCATACTTCTTGCCTTGTTTGATGCTGAGACTCTTGAGCATTTGGCGAACTGAAAAAAAGTGTTAGCTTAACAGTTCGGTTAAAAAATTAGAAAAAAAAATCAATAAAAAGATGGGCAATGGATAAATGAGATCTAAACTCAGAAAACTAACTCCTCTTGTTCTCCATGTTGTTCGATCGAAGACCTTTGTAGAGAAGGCGAATACCAAGCCGGACATACACGCTCATCTTCTCTTCATTAATCTGACCCGTGATACGATCTTGAACTAAAATATTGGCCGAGTTGGCACCTATCCGGTAGCCTCCGTAAGATATTTTGGTGATGACTTTCGAGTACCATTTTCGTTGCGCCTGACTAGCCGTCACAAAGCCACCCATAACCAAGTTATTTACCTGGCGCCAATCTTGGCTGGCACAAGCAGCGATGTGGGTGATTATGTCTGCGTCGTTCCGTTTGTTAAGTCGCGGCTGGTGACAAATAGGACACTCACGTATCTCGACGACATGTTCCTCGCTGCGATCATTTAAATCATCCCGACCCAGTAATTCGCCTTCTTCGCTTCCAAAAATCTCTGGAGCCACTGCCAGGTTTCCAGTAACAGGTATCTCGGTGGAATCGGAAGTGCTCAACGAAGGCGACTCAATTGGTGGAACAGCGGGTGTGGATGATGAAGTTTCGGTATCGGACTTTGTTGTTTGGGATTGGCCGGAGACTGGAAGAGCTCCCAAACTCCTATCATTCTCAGATAAGAGGCTTTTGATCCGGTCGGTGGCTGAAGCGACCGAGCTTGAATCCAGAGGTTTTGATTTTGTATGAAGTTGATCTTCAAGACAGATGACAGCCTCATCCAAAGTCAAGTACCCCATTTCATCGTCCCCATTGCTGCCACTTGCCGACTTATGAATAAACCTCTGGAAGAAGCCATCGATTGTCGATTCTCGTAGCGTAGATCCGAGAGTGTCCAACATCGTACTTAGCTCTACTTTACTAACTCTTCCGTTCTCATTCGTATCATACTGCTTCAGCATAGCACGCCAAAATTGTTGTCGTAAAGCTGGGTATGGCATGTATTTAGCCCGGATATAGAGTTGAGGGCTGTGCTTATCCTCCCATTTGTCCAGATTCTTCATTTTAAGAGGCAGTGTAAATGTGGTAAAATCTTGATCTTCGCTGTCAGCACCCAAGTCGCCCGGTGCTGGTGCAATTGTTGCATTTGCGCCAGATGACCCATTACTTCCACCTCCTTCAACTGACAAAAGATCTGTTGAGCTGGGCTGCTTGGGCAGTGGTGTCGATGCAGGTGTGTCGCTGCTGGCGGTATCAGACATAGAAATAGGAATAGACGAGGGAGTGGATGTTGATAACATAGATGCAGAAAGGAATGCATCCTGCAGTGGAGGTGAGTCTGAAATTCCAGATATCTCGGGAATCTGGTAATCAAGAGTTGTTTGTATCCCACTGCTTGAAGCCGCGTTAGAAGAACTTGTCTTGGAGATTGGTACCGGGCGCGCCATTTTGCCCAAACTCTGGGAGGATGAAGAGCGTGAGAGACCAAGGCGCTTAAATCGCCCACGCTGGGCTAGAGGAATATACTCAGGTGGGTTGGGCAGCTCATACAGCCCTGTCTCCGGGTCTGCTTTTGGGGCCCGGTCAATGAACTCTTTAAGTGGTAGTGACGTAGAGGCGATAAAGTCGTTTCCAGTATATTTATCGTGATCGATGACAGTGAACAAAAAAGAATATGTCTGTTCGTGACTCTGCACTTGAAAAATCATCTTCTCATTGAACACGGGGTTGAGGTTGTGGTTGATCATCTTGGTCCGGAAGGTCTTCCTACCCAATGATGCCACAACGAACGGGTCCATATCAAAACTAGTTTTAGTAAAGTTAGACTCTGGAGGAAGGTCGGTGATGTTTTTTATTTCCAGAAAGACTATGCCAAGCACGTCACTGCCGCCGTTCGTGAACTCATAGGGGTTGTCTCGGCGCTTTTTCTTAAGACCCTTGATGCGTAGTCGACGTTTTCTCTTCTCTACCGCCTCTGGCTTCGTAAGATCTTCATCTTCCGGCGACGGCTCGTCGTCGTACGCATCATCTTCCTCATAGTCTTCGTTCTCACTCAACTTTCGTGTCAGCGGTGGTGTGGTAAGCATGGGACTCAGTTTTGCTTCGGGAGCCGTCTTAACGAAGGCATTGAATTTTTCCAAAACGCGGTCGCTCGGCGTAGATTTGTCTAACGTATCTAGGATCGTGAATTGGAGGAGAACCTCGCCGGATACAATACTAGTTTTTTTACCGGGACGCTTGCTCTTGAGAGGAAACCACCTCGGCTCCTGTTCTGCCCTGTCGTTGACGAAAATTTCTTCGAGGGCTAGATCAAATTCGCCGAGGTAATCCTTTCCAAACCGATCCTTATCCCAGCAGCAGACGTCAAGGATCAAACTAGGAATGCCATTGATCGGCAGCTGGCAAATTTCATTCCATTCTGGATTCAGAGATTTGGGGACAGAGTGTGTGATGTGTTTGGCATCGCCTAAAGTAAGAACCAAGTACTGCAGAGTGCATTTTTTCATTAGCCAACGGTTTCAACCTTCCATTCCTTATTCTGAAACAATCCTTAGTCTTTTTAACAGCTGGGAGATACGGTAATAACATACAGGGTCAGATGTGCCTCCCCGGTCTTTTGCAGCAAGATTCCGGGCCTAAGCAGAATCTTGCGTCAGCAATATTTTCATCCGGTAAGGTATACGCAGGTACCAGCCAGAAGGCCTGCTGCCAATATTCTAACCTTGATGATCACCACATTCAGGCACAGGCCTGTGTCTTTTCGAGCATCGGAGTAGGCTTGGTCCGTCTTGTTTCTCATGGGACTAGCGCTTCGGCTGTTGGCTGCTGAGTTGGACGCCGAGTTGCCTGAAGACGGCTTCAGGCGATTCGGGATTATCCGAACCATGTTGGAAATCGAACGCCCTGATCAAGTTGGTGCTTTTGAATGAATTGGTGATGATCGGATACCTCAAAGGGAGCGGATAAAAATGGTCGCAGCGGTTAGACTTGTGCGTCTCATGCAAGAAGTGGCACCAAAAATGTGGTGGGTGGTTTGGTAGATTTATCCTCCGAAAAATCAAAGTAGGTAACGAGAGCGGCTAGGACATCGAGTGAGAGTAATTTGTGAGACTTGTCTCTCGCGTTCGCTTTTGGCTTGCAGCAGACACGGCTCTAAATTGACGATGGTCAGATCCAAGGTTTGTTTGAGAGGTATTTCAAGGAAGAGGGGTGGGGAGAGGGGCCGTGAAGGAGGCTTGTTGGCACGGGATCGGCGGGAAGAACGTCATACGCATATATGCTGAGCCACCTGGTAGGATGCTGAACAGACTCACATCAGTCAGTATATTGCTAGGAAACGAGGCCCCTTTTTTTTTCCTAGAAGTATAAAATCATTCTCGTGCTCAAGAAGACGCGGCGGAGCTATGAGCGTGCTTTTGGCCGGTAGGCAGAACCAAGAATTCAAGCTGCCAAGAGGCGACGAGGTGCCAACAAGAGATCTCTAGTGGAAGTTTTCACGATTGTGCGTAATGATGAGGATATGATTGCACATATCAGATGTACTTGGAAAAAGGAAGCATTAGGCCGTGGGCAGTGAACAGCGTAAGAATCGGTGCTTCTGTAAACCTAAGAAAATAAATAAAGAGGAATGACGACGTAATTAACTCGGTATTGGAAGGAGACATGGAGGGGCTGAGATCCCCGCTTGCTACTTTAGTCCAAGGCCATTGGAGGTGTAAACTAGCCTTGCCCAGATTGGAGCCTACGCGTAATTCAAAAGGGGGGTTGTCCAGCATAATGCGTTTTACGCGGGCAGCATGTCTCAAGTAGCCACTCGTTCTGTAACCCACATTGTTCACCTCGTTCTCGGTTTCTCGGTACACCATTGCAACGTTTGACGCATGACAGCAAACAAACCAATAAGGCTCCAGAGCGCTTCCATATGTTAAAGACAAAGATAATCCTCTAGTTCGCACAGCTCCAACAAATATTATTGGATCTGGATTATTTGACACGTCTGGTCTTTTAATAAGTACGGTCAATTCTTGGTCTCTTTTAGTGTGCATGTTTGTCTTTTCTTTATGTATATAATCGTTCCTTGTCAAACCACTAGCTCATCGGTCGAACACCATACCGTCACGTAGAAACTTTTGCTTGGTACTTCGCCGCCGCCTTGTCGAACAACATGCTCTTTTCCTCTAGGTCAGTCAGAAAAGCGTGCTGGGGCTCTATGCTTTTAAGGGTTCTAGGTAAGGTTAGCAAGGAGGATCTGGAAGTGCGTGGCATCTTAGTTTATCTTCTGTCGTGCTTTGTGGCAACCTACTTTGTCAGCTCTGCTGCATCCTTTCCTTCAAGAACCGCAAGAACCAGTGAATTTGCTACCGCTTCGGCGTAGTTTTGGTTAGACTTGGTAGCTTGGTCCAGTGCCGCTTGAGCCTCCTCAGTACGGCCTAAATGCAGCTCCGAAACCGCCTGAGCCACCAGCGTACGAATCGACGACGATGCCGGTGCTTGAGCCAATTCCTCAAAGACATAAAATGCTTGCTGATACCGCTCGCCGCCCAGGCGAAGGCCGACCCAAGATTCGGCCAAGTTGACGAGTAATGAGTCCTGTGCCCATCGCCGTGCAGACACTACTTCCTTCAAAGCGAGGTCGTTTCGATTTTGCTGGAGGTAAATTTGAACAATAATCGCCACGGCGTCGACTAGAGGAGAAAGAATCGAAAAGAATTTCTTGTATCAGCAACAAGTATTTACTTGAAGGCCAGTGAATTGGGGAACCTACGATTGCTATCGTGCTGCGAGAGCAGGCTCAGAGCTGCTTCTGACTGGCCGGCTGCCTGTAAGACAGTGCCGCCAACGATCTGGACAACCGAATTGCTGCCGGCAGACTCGGCCAGGTTCTGGACTGTGGCCACAGCAGCATCGCTGCGACCCAGGCGCTGCTCGGCCAAAGCGCCAATAGCTTGCAGAGCCGGGTCGGACTCCGACCGAACCTCTTTGAATACAGCATCTGCTTCTCCAAGTTCTATGCGCGCGCGGAGCTTTAGAACACGAGCGGCTGTAGCATTTTCAGGTGAAAGCGTCGAGGTGTCATAGTCGGCGACGTCTTGAAACTGGCCTTGGTGGAAGTGATTGTGGATGTTGATGAGCTCGCCTTCGGCAGAATAGGGATCCATCTTTAATTTGCTTCTCTGTTTGTCAATTCGATATTTTAATTTTCTTCCAGCAGTTCGCTTTGCCTTGGCTTAGATATCGCCTCTAAAATTCGCCTCGGCTGCTCTTTCAGCAGATGTGAACGCAAGAATTGGGTACAGAATACGGAGCACGCTCCTAGCTAGTCTTTGGAGATCTGGCACTCTCTGACGAGTGTGCCCCACTTATTAGTCATCATCAACTCAAAGCCCCCTTTTCAGCTTCGACACTGTGCTGTTTTACATAGCAACGCTCTCAGGTATTCATGACGGGGCATCCTGAAAGCAAGTCTAGACAAACCAGTGAGTCTCTTGGAATGGAAAATGTCGTTCAGATGATTCAAGCTGCGGAGGTACAAGGTGACCGATTTCACAAAAAGCTTCCTACACAAAAATGGGATGAATTATTTCACCGCTATAATTGTCCGCCAAAAACTGCTTTCTACATAGTGTACAAAATTGATGAAAGTGTAGTATCAGTAAAACAGGTCCACCGCAAAAAGGTTCAACGAGTAGTGATAAGCAAGGTTAGTAATAGTATAAAGGTTAAGAGGGATACGCCCATGGATGTGAAAAAGCAAACTGAATAAAGCGCAGCAAAGAAATAAAATACCTAATACCAAGACTTGACCTACACAGACTAGACTCTATTCCAAAATAAATGGTTCAGTGATGCCCTCAAACGGCGTAATGACTCCGCCCAATGTCTTAGCATCACCATAGTAGCGGATGCGGTACGTGCCTGGCTCGGCCCAGTCTTCAGTCTCCCAAATAATCTCAACCTCGCTAGTTGCCAGGAGTTCACTAGTTCGTTGCCAATGATAGACGAGACTCCAGTCACTGTCATCACGCACCATTTGCCATGCCGTTCTGGTGTTCTTATTGTTACTAGCCTGGCTGTCCTCGGTTGTCACCAGCTTTTCCACAGCGGCAAAGGTGCCACCCAGGCGTAGATTGTTGCGCGGATTAGCCCCAATAAATTTACCGCGAACCCATGAGCCGCGCCGATAAAATGGACGTACAGCCTGTATTACCTCGCCAAACGACCGAGACAACGGCGGCGCATCTCGGATTACGCCCGTAATGAACGACAGAGAGTGGTTGCTGTTGTCTGGTGGATATGAGTCTTCATCGTGTGGTGGCGGTTGCAAGTTAGAGGCTGAGAGATAGGGCAGAAATGAAAGAGTGACATTGATATATGCAGCCAGCGTGTGTGGACCGTATAAAGTTGAGGCGCCTTCGTATCTCTGGATGCCGTATTCTTCTTCCGTCGTAATGTAGTGCGTGTAGCTGTTTGCGGGACCACCGAGAACGACAGTCGGCTTAGAGAAAGTTCCCGCTTTAGCGGTTTGCTTCTGCCGCAACTTCCACTGTTTCTCATACCTGTCATCCTCAAAGGTCGCAGTATAGGCATCAGCCACAGCCTGTTTCCAGCGACGGCCAGCCATTGTTGTTGCTTCTCCTGGGCTAACAATGATAACTAACTGGCCGACACGAAAGACTTGTACATCCACTACATTTGGTGTCCAGTGGTACGGCTTCTGCATCTCGCCAACGTCCAAGAGAATCGGCTTAGCACCGTGGCAGAGGCGCTGAAGTTCCGTAGGGGCCTTCAAGAAGTGAGAAACAGCGCGCCACATAGGTGACGTATTAGACGGATCAGAATCATGTTGCGTAAAGTTAACTGCCCCAGGACCGTCTGATGTTCCGGCCGCGAAAGAGTACCCAAGCGCGGCAGGACACGTCTGCACCATTGTACCGTTAGGTAGCTCAAACGTGAAGTTAGCCATATTATGGAACGTATGGAATGACTTAACCCAAGAGCCTCGGACAGGTTGCGCTATGTGGACAGAACGATCATACGCAGCACGTGCTGCCTCAAATTGTCGGCGGCCTATCTCAAAGCACGATGCTGTCCCAGTGTTGTCCAGCCGAAATAAAGGCCCCCGGGCATGACATTCTTGAGCTCTGCCGTTGCTGCATGTGCTATTTTCGAAGCTACATGGCAAGCCAGTGCCATCTTCACACCAGGCACCCAACACGTTTGGACTTGTATCGCCAACACCCGCTTGGGAGAAGCCAGCAACGAATTCTTCTGTGCTCGTTTTCACGTTTCCGCCTTCATCGCGGATGCTCTTTTCAAAGAGGTACGCAGCAACTCCTTTGTTATCTCCAGTCACGAGTGTATTGTTCCCCAGCATCGATGTGCCATGTGTTGCAAACCAGGAGAGCACGCCGATATTTTTGTTGTCAGATGCGCGCTGAAACTTAAGTAATGTTAACTCTTTGTCTACAGAGCCATCATCTCCATCAGCACCAGACATAGTATTATTGTATCGGTCGCGTTCAGTCTCAGGATTCGCCAGATATGCAAACAAGCTTCGGTTGATGCTAGCGTCTTGCACTTTGGCAGACACGATGCTCAGATAGCCGGGTTGTATACTTTCATGTGCACGTTGTATCGAAAGCGTCGCACCCTCTACAATAGCGTTGAACCCTTGACGGTCAAATCCCTTGCTGGTGATCTGCGGAAGGAGGTAGTTCAGCCAACCTGCAGGCCCTGAGTGTGAATGAGTACCTGTGACGGCAACGTTGTGGTGGCCATAGGCACTGTATTCGGGTCCGAGTCGGCGCAAACTCTCCAAAATCCCGTAACGCACAGCAGTGTCGCCCGACTGGGTGTCTAGCACAAGGTACACGAACCGGTCGGCAGGGTTGTGTATATCGCCCACAATAAAAGCACGAGAGTAGATGCGCTGACGGAGACCGGTGCCAACTTGCTTAGGATCGGCATATCCCATGAAATTAATTTCCACGACAGGACCTGTGATATCTGCTTTACCAACACCGAGTAAATACTTTTCATAAGCGGGATCACCTTCCTTCTCGCCACTGCTGTAGCTGTCACCGTTTCCGCTCTTCCATTGGCACAGCTGCAGCGTCCAGTCTCGAAAGTATCTATTTATTGAGGATGGCAGCAGTTGTTGTAATATTATCACGGCCAATAGAAATAGGGCAAGCACCAAAGCCTTCGTTCTTAGCTTGGACTTTAAAGACGTAGGTCGAGATGCACCAAAAGATTCTTTCGCGACATTGGTGCGAGAGGCAACTAGTAATCTCCGTTCCGAGCCGCCAGCTTCATTTCCTTGTAACATAGCGAAAGTCTGTAAAGAAAATAAAATTCTCAACAACGCTGCGGAGAGCGTTAGTGCAAAGAGAAGAGCACAAGAGCACCGGCCACAGGCCGAAAGCAAGAAGGCCTGCTTCAAAAAGAAAGGGCAGAAGATATCCGGTGGAAAGGGCTTTCGGATTCTTGAAAAACAGGCCAGCTGTCAACACATGAAAAGCAGCATAGTAAGAGACCGGGTGTTAGGATGAGAAAGACGCGCAGAAGGCTGAAACTGCTCGTTTGTCTTGGGTTGTGATGATGCAAAGAACGGCCTCCCGTCGATTGGACAGCAAAGAATCCACATGTGTGGCAAGCAAAGAGTTTAGTGCATAACGTAATCCGCCAGTAAAATCAACCAATAAACAGGGCAACCGCCCTCAGTCCAAATAAAATGCAAAAAGCTGCTCAGCATTCTTTGCCTGGGAAGAATAATACAGAGCCAATCCAAAACAGAATAAGAAGTTGCAAAGTCTAGTACGACGTACACATTTTGAAGGCTCTGTTACGGAACACGCTTAAGCAATATACGCAATATGGTACGTTACTTTGCGGACTCTAAAGGTTTTCTTATCGCCATTTGAAAGACGTTTAAAGGCTCACACGAAGAATGCATTTAGCATCACGCAGAAGCTGCAAACTTTAGCGATAGCTTAACGAAAGAAGAGGCCTACGAGCAAGTGCTTCTCCAAGCTGAGGGGCTATTCGATGGCCAAACAAATTGGGTATAGCTTCTTAACTATCACAACCCCATCTTACAATCTTCTTCTCTTTCCATTCACTAATACTATCTAATCATGGAACAAGGTTTGGTAAGTGCTGTTTATTAAACGACGGAGTACGTCGTGCAAACCGCCCAAAAAGAAGAAGAAGAACAAAGAGAACAAAAAGAAAGAAGGAAAGAGAAATAAAGCCACAAACACACGCATCCAGAGAAAGGGAGGGAAGGAGAGAGAAAGAAAGGTGGCTTGAGATGCGACGTTATCAAAAACGAATAAATGCAGTGCTAATATTTCAAGGACAGCAACTTGGCGAATACAGCATCACTATTGTGGCATGCCTTCAAGTCACTTGGTCCGCCAACTAACCAAGTGAATTGGGCTGGTATGATTTACTGACATAGTTAGAGCGTTCTAATAGATTATCTCTACTTTACTAACTCATAGGAAGGGTTTTATACGGTCGACCAGACCAAGAAAGACCAGCTTATCTTGGGGCCTTTCCAAGGCAAAGTAGCATGCCAAGTCATCGCTTTGGGGCGTGGGGTCTGCGGCACCGCTGCACTGCAGCAAAAAACTGTGCTTGTACCAGATGTACATGCTTTTCCTGGCCACATTGCTTGCGATGGCGATAGCCGTAGTGAAATTGTGGTGCCTGTGGTGGTCCAGAATGGATCCAATGGAAATACGGAATCGAAACTGGTGGCCATTATTGATATTGATTGTACCGCCCTCGACGGATTTGACGCGGTAGATCAGGCCTACTTGGAGAAGATCGCAGCGCTGCTGGCCCAGAGCTGTGACTGGCCGTAGAACAAAAATCCAGTCAAAAAGCCGGATGTTCGCTTATGGTTTCATGCGAGACGAGGAATCAGCACTCTCCAGCACCACATCATAAATGCAATGAAAGAGTGATAGAAATTAGAGCTTCTCGTCTTGTTAGAGTGCAGGAACCTAAATAACGGGAGAATTGTAAAATTTAGCCACGTTCGCATCTCGATTCTTTCCTTTTCACATTAATTTCATAGCTCAATAAGAATCTTTAAGCGAAACAAGTACCGTAGATCTCATTAGTTTCCATTAATTCCATCACTATCCACGTAGACGCGGTTCTTCGACAAAAGGATATAAAACTGAGGGTAACTCGCTTCATATTTCCTATTCTCTCGCTTACATCTTTGTGTGCTATCTAGAGCTTTTCTTCAAATCATGGGCGAATCATGGCTTTTTTGCCCTCATCTGCATATACTCTGATGACTGCAGTTTCTATTTAGGTAATTTCACTTCGTACTAATGAGGTTTAAATACGAATGTAGCAAAATGTTGAAAGGAACGGCTTCGAAAATTATAAATTTTCTATAACCTATATTCTATCAAGTGTACAGAACTGATTGGCAAGTCCAAATACCTCATGCTGAGGCCAGAACAGACCGATATAAATCGATGGACAAAGCAACCCCCTAAAAAATCAAAGAAAAAAGCAACTGGTCAGAAAATCACTTCCAAAGGCGAAGCATAGAAACAGATACTTGTGCCTGTAATGTACAAGCTATAAAGAAACCCAAGGGTTGTTTTCTTAAAGTCCCCCCCTATTAATTAATCTGTAAGCTCATATGAAGGGATCACAATATCAAAGCACCAACAAGAGTAAAGAAAAACACGACAATAGAGACTACAAAAGGGCTCTTGTCCATAGGTCCCATGATAGTAGGGCCATCGTTCTTGCTCGAGCCCGTCGCCGTAGAAGAACCGGAGCCTGGTGAAGCAAGGCCTGTGCTCGAGCCGCCGGCATTTTGGGATCCTGTACCAGTCAAACCGGGACCGGTGCCGGCACCATTCTTCATGAAGGCAAGGGCACCGCTGGGGATAGCTGGCAAGAGGGTGGAGTCCACCAGCCAGTTGGGATCCTTAGTTGGGCAGGCAGCAGACTTCGTGGTCGATGTGAAACCACCATCACCCGTAGGAGCAGGATTTGCACTTAAAGCACTCGCAAACTTAGTGAACTCTGGGAGCTCGCTAACGCTGCTGGCGGTGCCGCTGACGGAGGCAATGCCGAAACCATTGGCCTCCAGGGCATACTCGTACATCAGACCACCGGAGTAGACAGACGTCATTTCTGAGTTCATCAAAGCAGCAACCTCTCCAAAATCGCGTCCGTTGGTGGTACAGCCATACTCGGAGAGGAAAATAGGAATGCCGTAGCCGGTGAAGTTCTTCACTTTTTGGTCCCAGCCCGAGGTCACGAAATTTGTATTGCACCAAGAGTAGTCGTTCTATCACGCTGTTAGAAACAGTCTGACCTTGGCCCAGTGATCTCCTGGATACTTACAAAAGCGAAGAAATCACTCCGTTCGTCGTCTGTACCGCAGTTCATATAGTCAGCCAACTGCATGCGGTTCTGGGAGACATCAGCTGCCGAATAGCCGACGGGCACCTTGCGGTAGCCTCGATTGGCAATGTACTGGCGCATATCCCGAGTCACAGCTTTGACGTATGGAGCCGAGAGCGTTGAAGCGGCAGTTGAGTTGATGACCTCGTTGCCGGAGAAAAACGCTAAAGTGTTTGGGTACTTGATGAAAGCATCAATAGTGGCAAAGACGCTTTGAAGGTACTCGGTGTTATATGAAGGGCCTGGGTCATCACGGTTGATGGAGTAGAGAGGGTTGTTGACGTCCAGAATGGTATAGATGCCGGCCGCGGCGAGCGCATTCATACAGTCATCGTGGTTCTTGGAATTATCTGTAATGTAAACGCGGACCGTATTGACCCCCAACTTCTTGAACTCAGCAATGTCGCGGTTGCAGACACTGCTGTCGGCAAGAGGGTCAGCCATGTCTGACGAACCACCGGGTTGATAGTCGATGCCGCGGACGTAGAAGCGGGTACTGCCTGCCCAGAAGGCTGCGAAGATAATCAGTATGGAGTCAGAGCAACCAAAGATGGACAAACGGAAAAAATCAGTACCATTGCCCGATGCCGTGACCGCGGGAACAGAGTTGGCCCGTTTTGGCAATTCAGGAACAGTCCTAGATGGCTTAGCTTCAACGAGAGAAACAGAGGCAGCCAGGGCCGAAGCCACCGCAGCAAAGCTGAAAGAATGCATTGTTGGAAACGCTGAATGATTTGCAACGAAAGTTCTCCAATAAAGCTACTACGCAGCTGATAGACGAAGTAGATATCAACACGAGAAGGTGAGGACTAGGAAGGTCAAAAGATCTGACAGTAAGTGAAGGTGAGAAAAGCTGGCTGTTTGCGACAAAGCTGCGAAGGAACGCGTAGCACGAGGAATGCAAGACAGCTCGAGTGATAATAGCGTGCAAGCGCGACAGCGCGTACTGCTGATCAAAAAGCGAATGTAAGAAGAGGAATGACCGGTCTTCGTCCAGGCTGTTTTTCGAGTACCTAGACGTCCTTGGCCATGGAAGTTGCAAGAACAAGCGAGAGACAATGAAGAGAAAGAGAAGCAAAAGAGAAGTAACGATAGTCGAAAGAATGGACTCAAAAATATGTCAGGGGAAACAAAACAGGAATATTAGACAAAAAGGAGGAAAAAGAGGATTGAGTGACAAGAAGACAGGAGAGGAAAAGAAGGAGACTGTAGGGTGAAACAAAAGTCGCAGGGAAAGGACGTCACGGAAGTCCAACGCAAGTCTTGGGTCAATTTGCCACAGCTGGGAAGGGACGGACAATTTTAGAACCAGAACATGGAGAGAAAGTACGCAAAGCGCGAGTATAGTAATACGAGGACAGTGAAGCGGAAAAGAAAACAAGAATTGGGCCGGACCTTACTTGGCACGCTACGCAGAAGACGCATTAAAACGCAGGAGCAAGGTTGTCACGCGTAGATTGGCATGCTCTCTAGTTGAGCTTTGCTCTGTGCGATATAAACCCGTTGCTCAGGCACACATGAGCAACACCATCACCACAGATGAACATGTACACATATCAGCAAAAGCGACGAAGCTTCGACCTTCGAGCTCTAGCAAGTTAACACTGTACGAATTGTAGACGAAATTTGCTTCGATTGCACGTCTCCCACAGGTTTCTCGTATACAAGTACTGATAATAAGTTTAAGTAGATCGCCAAGGTGGGAATCGCCAACCATTTCATCAGAACCAGGGGCGGAAGTCACTATTTTAGCACTCCGGAAAGGACGATCGACGATTGGCTTAGCACGATGTGCAGGTGTCAGGGGTTTGAAAGGGATATGGTCCGGAATGAGGGGCATTGCGTCTCCACACGGCAGATTATTTTTTGGGCGTCTGCAACAACAAACCGGTTTTGGATTATTTTCTTTTCCTGCATCAAAATGAACGTGAAACAGGGACGAAAGAGCTTTGTAGAGGGGTTTATACATGTTCCAATGCAAGATGCTTGTACCAAACTCCATATGCTTAATTAACTTATTTGGTAAGTAACCTTGTGAATCAGAGAAGCTAGCCCAAGTGCAGGGTATTAGCGGACTTATTATCAACACTTCTACGGAGTACAAATACCGCGTTAACTGAGGCTCAATTTTTATGCCGAAGCTGGATCTTGCCTACATAAACCTTGATACGCACTTATATCAAAGCCACAGGGGATACAGCTTGCTCTCTCAGTGTCATTTTCTGTTGACCTTTGGTCACCGGATTCCAATCCTCTGAAGCCGTACTACAGGATTCCGCAAACGCATCTCGGAATTGCAGCAAAACGCGGTATTGGTCCTCATCCTAAATGCGACGGAACAAATGCCTTCGGCATGAAATCAATACTGACTGGCCGCGCCGGTCATTCGTCTACGCGCATCGATACAGAATTCGCAGATGCTGACCTCCCGAGAATTTCAGACTCGTAACGATGGTAGCGAACAGCAAGGCACACATCAAGTTAGTAGAAAATCTTTTGCGACATCCGCGCAAGAAATCATGTCCGGGATGTCAGATTTTGCTTTCCTACAGCGATACTGGGTGGTAAAGAGACTAAGAGAATGTACTGGAGAATGAAAACACAGCCACACTCTGCGTATCCAACAATTTAAGAGTTCAGGTTCGTTTACGATACGCAGTTCAGTTGATGTGGATATGCGACGGGCAAGACAGGTTGAGACGCAGACGGTAAGAAGAATCTGCCAATTCTATGGACAACAATAATTCAGGAACAGAGATGCAAATCTCAGAGCACTGTTTATTAGTAATTCCTTTCTGCTGCTTCTCGGTCTTTCTCGATTAAAGACTTTCTAAAAAGTAAAAGCTCAATCCGTGGACGCAGCTATCAGTTGTCTGTTCTACAGTCCCGTTCTAGAAGTGGGTTTGTCGACAAAAGCACTCTGCTCTGTCCGCGTAGGTATATTGAGAGAATCGCTGGAAAGCCGAATCTCTAATGACGCGCGAATGGGGCTGATCGCACAAGTTCGTGGCCCAAACAGAGCTTTCGCCATGGCCTAAAGTCAAGTTTTCACTCGTCCAGACATCATCTAATGTCATGAGGTGAATAGGTTGGTTTGAGCACCAGGACCAGATGCACTTTAAACCAGTTGCGACAGACAGTCCGCGCTTCGCCAGTCAATGCAATATGTAAATCAAATTCTCGCTTCTAAATTTTTGGAATAAAATGTAACATACACAATCAACCTGAATTCTATGTGGATCGCTCCGTTCGCCTGCGCAAAATAGAAAAAGATGCAAGCGCAAACTTAGGTATAACTTTATCCCCTCATGACTTCCACGCGTACAGATCGCCAAGTTTCTCTTTAATTCCCTTCGGCTTCTCGATAGTGGGTCCGCTGCCGCTGCCGGTGCTCTTGACGGCGCTCAGCACTCGCAAATGTTCCTTCTTCAGTGCTTCGAAGTCATCGTCGAGTTGTTTATGCCATGGGTATAGGACGCACACCTGGAACCCTAATGCCGAGCTGGCAACAACAAAATTCGTCACGGAAATCGCTCGGGTAATAAACATCTTGTCTGCTCGATGCTAGAACTTGATATCGGTCGATCTGCTTAAGAGCGCTTTCGTTAGCTACAGAAGAAAGCAGAGAAAGGGCTAAAGGTAGGAAACGCACGTCGATGCCTATTCAGAAAATATTCTCTCCACTCCAAGCCGTGACAGCAAGGACGGCGCAAAGACGCGAGCGAAAAAAGAAAAGTAAGGGAAACGATGTCTAGATTCGGTCTGAGCAATGCTGAACGAAATATGTGCAACTGGTTTCTTTGGTATTTGGAGACATAAGTGCAACAATAATCAGGAAGAAGAAATCTGAAGAGAAGAATCTTTTTTTATCACATTTTTAGGGGGCAGAATCAGATCGCGGGTTTGGCTTCCGAAATGTTCTCGGCGAGAATCGGCAGCAAACGTGGATAACTGGGGCGCAAAAGGCATAAAACACAATACATGTGAATCCACGCCCACGTGACATACTAAAAGGGTGGAGCCAAAATCTCGGCGCAAAATATTTTTAGGCGCCTCGGCGCCTTCGCTGGCAGTGCCACTTCATCGGCTTTGATAAATAAAGGAGTGTGTCGTACTCATACTTTGCCACATAATAGGCCTTGGTTGTTCTGAATTCCACTCATACGTGCCATACAATACTCGTAATGTCCCAGGGCTGCCTTACATTCAAGCCGAGGAAATTACACACACTCGCACACAACCTCGCTTTACTTGGCAATGACCTCACAGACCAGAGGATGGTGAAATGCGCCTTCGACATCCTTTCTGCCGCCTGTAAGTGAAACGCGAGCAAGGCCTTCCAGTAGCCACAACGCGCCTAGCGTGGTGCGGGTTAGTTTCCCCACAGTCGTACGATGCAGTTAGCGTTTAGAGGACGGAGGGAGAGGGAATACGGAGGGAATACGGAGTTCTGGTACGGAGAAGAGCGCGACACTTTTCGGTGATTGGCCGGTGAATCGACTTCCACCCGAACCAAACGACTTTAAATTCTAGCAGGACAGCCCTGCCCACTAGGCACGAGGACTGAAATAATAACTTCTCTCCGCATACGGAGAAGGCGATGAGTCTTCACAAGTCTTTGAAGACTTAAATGCTTCGCAGTCTACCTAGCCGTGCTAATAAGATGGTCAAAGTCTAAATTCGAAGAGTACGGAGTACTCCGCTGCTCATTATCCCAATGTAACAAGAAACACCACCACCTCAGACGCTACCCACTTTAAATTTCGTGCTCCTTCTTTTCTAAGCATAGGTCAAATTTTCAAATAGGATAGCCTCGTCTTGCTGTTTGAGCTTCTATCTTCGAATATACGTATTTATACAGACGCCACAGAATGCCTCACAATGCCGCCCGTGCCAAATAAAGTGCCCGTCATAAGGGATATATACAAAATGTACGAGCCACGAAAAGCGAGGGATAAGAAAGGGTCAGCACTGACAGACCCCAGTCTATCCACATGTACGCGACTTTCAAACAGGGTGAGGGAATACAGCAGAGTCAGGGAGAGAGCAAAGCCAGCGCGTCTGCTTCTTAAACTCCCTGCACGTAGCTCGCCGGCACGCTCTTCGTCACTCCGCCCTTTTCCACCTCCGCCCACCCATCGCCCGGGTCTTCTTTAACAAGCACGAACCGTTCTCCCTCCTCCATGCTGTGCTCCGCATCGCTCTGCGCCGTATATGCATACAGCGCCTCAACGTACCTCAGTTTCTTAGCTCCTCGCCGGGGAGCCACCGCCGGCCCCTTCTTCTTCGCTCCTGTCCCTGCCGTGTTGTTGGTCCCTACTGATGAGCCGCTATTGGAATATGTCGACTCGGGTCGCGTGACAGACTGCCCCGTATTTTGGGGGGCCATCGCCACTGGCGTCGCTGGCCCAATCTCCACGTATGATGTCGGCACCAAGCCTTCTTTGTAGCCTGCTCTTACTTTAATCCAGCCAGAACCGTCTGCAGGGGCCATGTTAGTAGAGAAAAACATTAGAAGGAACTTTGCTCAACGTAGGTGCAGGTGCCGCGGCTTACTATCTGGCTCGAGAATTATAATCTCGCGCCCTTCAGGAACGGAGAGCTCCCCTTCCCCATTCGCGTCAAATGTGTAGAGCATTTTTCCCTTCTGCTGTTCAGCGTGTCCCTCTCCCCCTGGCGTACTTCCTGGCAGTTCGTTGATATATGCCACCGGGGGGGGGGCCATGATCCGGTTCTTGCGAGCTGCGCCAGCACTTGTCGCTGCTGCTGTATTCCGGGGACTAGTAGTTGATGCCGGAAGCTCTGCCACTGGACCGTCGTCTGTCGCCGTGGGCGATCGCGCCCCGGAGATAGACCGGTGGGCGCTAGTAGCATAGCCGGAGCTCAGTGAGTTCATCGTATTTGAGCGGCTCAGCTTAGGGAGCTCCGTAGTGCTGCCTCCGGGCTGCGTGCCGCCGACACCATTCCCGGACGTCGCCGACTTCAAGAGAGCATTTGCCGCGTCTTGCCGCTCCTGCTTTAGCTTTTTTCTCTCTTCCTTGCTCTGCTCTCCCGGGCACTCTGCCGGCACCTTCATCTCGCATTTGCTGTGGCAGGTGTATCCGCAGTCGCGGCAGTCGAAGCCTTTTGCCGAGAGGCCCCAAATGCGTTCGCCGCAGAGGTCGCAGTTGGTTGGGATCTTGAATGTCTGCGATTTGAAATTGTGATTGCGCGCCCCGAGCGTGACATCCCCCACCACTGCCGTAATCGTAGACGTCTCCACTTCAGCCGTGATCCGCAGCCGCTCGACCTGATGCAGCTCCTCCTGCGCGGAGAACATCTGGCTGACGGTGACGACTTCGTCGCGCTGCTTTTCGGTCCCGTCGCGTATCTTTTCCTTGAGCCGCTTGATGGCGTCCACTTCCCGGCGCTTCTTGTCCACCTCGCGCCGCAGATCGCCCAGCTGGCCCTTGGACTTGTTGAGCAGATTCCGCAAGAAGATCTTGGCGTTCTCGTCGACCACCATTGCGCCGTCGTCGTGCCATACGGGGCTGGGCTCGAACACCTTATCCGACGGCTCCTGCCAGCCGTTCGTGACCACGTTGTGGCGCATGTACATCATGGAGTCGAGCTGCGGGAGATTGCGGGCGATTTCCTGCGTCTGGCGGTCGATGATGCCGCTGCTCTGCTGCAGCATCGCCGCCTCGAGCTGCGAGCCCAGCGTCCAGAGGGCGTTCAGTCGCAGGGTCCGGAACTCGGCCAGATCCTGCAGGGAGTCGAGCAGCTCGGGGACGTATTCGTGGTAGTAGCGCTCTTTCTGCTTGTTCGTCACGTTGATGGCGATCAGGTACGTGTTCTTGACGTTGTTCATCTCGATGATCTGCTGCTGGTAGGCGCTCTGCGCCTTCGCCTGGCCGAAGCCCGACTCCGTCTTCTTCCGCCGGCTCTCGACCTCCTGGCAGGCCGCGTCGTACTTGGTCTTCACCTTGCGCAGCTCGGCGTACGAGGCGTCGCGCTCGCGCTCGATCTTGTCAGCGTAGTCGGCGTGGCGCTTCCGCAGCTCCTCAAACCGCGTGGCCAGCGTCTGCAGCGGCATGGCCACCTTGTTGATGAGGTCGTTCCCGAAGCGGTCGTGCTCGTCGGCGCGGGCCTCGAGCGTCGTCAGCTGGGTGGTCCAGGTCGTCAGGGAGGCGCTCTCCAGGGACCCCGGCGTCATGGCCGGGGTCTCGCCGACGCTGAGCACCGACGACTTTTTAGTCTTCTTCTCGAAATACTTTTTGGCGAGCGCCTTGAGCTTGGCGCTGTATTCCTTCTCGATGGTGCTGCGCTCGCGGTAGAACTGCTGGATGTCGTCGAGCCAGGCTATGCCATTCGTGACCCAGACATTGGCCGGTTTGAAACCGTCCTGGGAGAGCCGGTCAGCAGCGGCGACGACGACGGGCGGGGAAGCAGGGCAAAATGCGGCTCCGGCTCCATGTCTGCAAGACTCACCTTCAGTTCGGACCCAAACGTCGGTGAGCTGTCCATATCGAAAGAAATCAGGGGAGCGCCTTTTGCCTCGTGGCGATCGTGCCGTCAGTCGGACGCTGCGCAAGTCACATACGGGTGTCGACAGCAGGCAGGACCATTCAGAGGAATGGCATGGTCAGGAGGCGGTTCGTGGGAATTTTCCTTGCGCCTCAGCGGTTTCGACACCGAAGGTGGAGTAGACCCTATACGCGGGGGTGAAAAGTGGCCCCCAGTTGGTTTTATTTACTAGATTTAATTGAGCCCCCTCAGCCGAGACGCCCGCATGCGTACGCGTCTGTAGGCTGTACAGGCACTCGTATACGGAGCACTAGCACAACCCCTCAGTTGCCCTGCACTCATATTGGAAATAGCTCCGATGCGCTGGTGATAAGGGGCAAATACTGTATGTATGTATGTACAAGTTCGACACGCTGAGCGGAGACGAGAGAGAATGCCTGCTAACGACGAGCTGCAGATTACAAAACACTCCAGAAGCATACAGCGGAAAACAAAAGAGGTCTCAGGAATATATGTGAATGTAAAGCAACAAGAGTGATGGTCCCCAAGACAACAGGAGCCACGCCAACGCATGCCATGCCAGTGAGCCTTAAGGTGCATGCTTACATGTATTACACAGAGATGCCCGGCAAGGTGCGCCAATGTTCTAGGGCTAAGTTCACTGTCCGCTGTGGCCGTAATCCCCAGACACTCCTGCTATTCTGCCCATATACACCGCCTTGCTTCTCTCAGGGGAGCTCTGTGCTGTCCCTCTGCTGAAGATCTTTCTGGCAAGCTCTGGGACCGGTCAAAATTAGACTTCACCCCACCTTTCATGTGTTTCCAGCGTTTGCTACACATCCAACGCCGACTTCTGCCTTAAACTCTCGGGAGTACTTCACTCGTCTTTTTTATTCTCTTAAAGAGCTTCCTTGGCTCCCCACGTACGACCAGACGTCTTGAGCGATTGCGATTGCAATATCGCTTGCTGTATGTCCTCCTGCTCCCCACTCTTTCTGCTGAATGCACGCATCATGTTGCACGGCTTCAGCTAGCTTGCTGACCTCCATCTTCCATTTTGCAGAGTGCGCAACTGAACGACGGCCTTCTACGCCCTTATTCAGCCGCAGCCGCAATGGCAGATTTAGCAAGCCGCATAACTCGGCCCGGGGCTCCGGCGGCAGACGCTCCGGCCGATCAAGCTGGCGAAAAACCTACTCAAGCCGACGGAGCAGCAGAGACGCCTGGCGCAGGAACCGGCCTCTTTGAATCGACCTACGACGTCGAGGTGAAGTTGAGCGACCTGCAGGGCGATTCAGACAACCCTCTGTCTTCTGTCTCGTCGTTTGAAGAGCTTGGATTGTAAGATGGCAGATGCCCGCCCTCTTTAGCCTCTCAGCTCGACCCATGTCCATTCCGTTTTTTTTTTTCTAATATATCTTCTTCTTGTCCTTCTCCAGAAAGAAATCCATTGTGGAAGGCCTCTTCGCGCTGGCCTTCAAGAAGCCGTCCAAGATCCAGGAGCGCGCTCTGCCCTTGATGCTATCCGACCCGCCCCGCAACATGATCGCTCAGTCTCAATCCGGTACGGGCAAGACGGCAGCTTTTGTCGTCACACTGCTCTCCCGCGTCGACTTTGAGCAGCCTACAGTCCCCCAGGCGCTCGCACTAGCCCCCAGCCGCGAGCTGGCCCGCCAGATCGAGTCAGTGATAAAATCCATCGGCCAGTTCTGCGAAGGCCTGACCGTGGCTGCTGCCATCCCAGGGGCTATCGAGCGCGGCAGCCCCGTGCAGGCCAACGTCGTGGTCGGCACGCCCGGTACCGTCATGGACCTGATGCGGCGCAAGCAGCTCGACCCGTCGCACCTAAAGATCCTCGTTATCGACGAGGCCGACAACATGCTGGACCAGCAGGGGCTGGGCGAACAGTGCGTGCGTGTCAAAGACAAGCTGCCCAGGGACATCCAGGTCCTGCTCTTCTCCGCCACCTTCCCCGACAAGGTCATGCGTTACGCCGAGAAGTTCGCGCCTAACGCCAACCAGATGCGGCTGCGCCAGCAGGAAATGACCGTCCGCGGCATCTCGCAGATGTACATGGATTGCCCCTCCGAAAACGAAAAGTACGACGTCCTCTGCAAGCTATATGGCCTCATGACCATCGGCTCCTCAGTCATCTTCGTCAAGGCAAGTATCATTCCGCTGTTTTATCGAGCTACAGCCTGCATGCTAATCGCAGCCTCTCCAGACTCGGCAGAGCGCCACCGAAATTCAGCGGCGCATGGAGGCAGACGGCCATCGTATCGCGGCGCTGCACGGCGCCTACGAGGGCGAGAGCCGCGACGCCCTGCTGAATGATTTCCGGACGGGCAAATCCAAGGTGCTCATCACCACAAACGTGCTTGCGCGCGGAATTGACGTGTCCAGCGTCTCCATGGTGATCAACTACGACATCCCGATGAAGGGCGCCGGCGACCGCGAGCCCGATGCGGAGACGTATCTCCACCGGATTGGCCGCACAGGCCGGTTCGGTCGCGTGGGCGTCAGTATCAGCTTTGTGTACGACCGCAAGAGCTTCAACGCCTTGTCTGACATTGCCAACCATTACGGCATCGACCTGATTCAGCTGAGCCCAGACGACTGGGAGGAGACGGAGAAGAAAATTCGAAACATCCTGAAATCAGCGCGGGCACAGCCAGACTACGCCCCGACTGCTGTCGGCAGCTCGTCGTAGTAAGAGGACCGGCTGCGGCAGACACAAAACACTAGCGAAGTGGCGAGAAGAAAAGGCTGGGTCGGTCTCAACTGGCGGGCTGCTAAGGATAGCAGTGCCACAATAAGGAGGGCAGAACTGGGAAGTCGACAGTCACACCTTGAGAGATGTAGCGGCGCGGGAAACAGAATATGTGAAACATGATACCACACAAATCAGAGTCTAAATGTGCAAAAATCTCTTGTTGGGAGGATCAGCGGCCTCGTAGTTGCATATGAGCAAAACAAAAAGAGGGCGGTTCCTGAGGTACATGCATTGTCACAGGAGAAAGCTTGGGGGCCTTGAAAAATAAGACTAGCAAAGCTCATATCATTTTGTTGCCTCGCCCAGTGACAGCATTTTTTTTTTTGTCAAGAGCAAAACCAAGCAACCCACGAAACAAAGAAGGCAATCAATCAAAGAGAGCCGCACCAGCTGCTTAGATCCTATCTCCTTTATTTTTCTATCGTCCATCTTAGATTTAATTATTCTATGATAAAAATATGCACGATTTTCAGAAAGCAAGTCTTTGTGTCGCTGAAGAAGACCGATGTTCCAGAAAGGCACTGTTATCACGTGTGTTAGAGCGTACCGCCCACCTCAAAAATCCTTTGGTTCCTAGCGCCAGGATGGAGGAATTTAGACGCCCTGGAGCTGTCAGGGGCTTCTGCTCCCCATCCGATGTACACATTCTCATTTGTCGAAACTCTCACATCAGCAATATTTTCTTATTTACTTTCTTTGGGCGTCTCGCCAACGACCGTAATGCATGATTGGGGGCGAAATTTCAGACCCAGGACCAGGAGATCATTTCTTGCCATAGCTGCCCTTGCACCTTCTAGTACTTCCATAAGCAGGCTCTGGGGACGGAAAATTTGGGACAGACATAATGACTAGGAGCCAAGGCTGACATTGCGACAAAAGTCATGGCCGGAAGCGCGACACATACCGGTATCCTCTAGACGAAATGCTTCATCCAATGAATGATGCAAGGTGCCAGCCCCTTGTATTTCGGTCTCTTGATTTCTCTGATGTTTCGGTGTAGACAGCGGCTACAGATGGTCTACTCTGGGAATCGCCTCTTGCCATGAGGGCCATTCAAGCGCTTGGTCACGCCAGGGAAAGGAAATTTCTCCAACCCACATTTATACAAGATACAGATGAATATGGCGTGGAAGGAGTGCCAGTAGAGAAAAAAGCTTGGGAGGAAGTTGTTTTTCTTATTTGCACGCTTCATCATGCTGAGACCTTAAAGTTCGCTAGTATGTTTTATTTGCGTTACGCTCCTTTCTGCTCTGCTTCATCTCTTCGCTTTTCATGATTACAAGCTTCTTCGCGCTGTGTCTTCTTCTCGCTCGCTTGATACTCGGATGTTTCCTTTCCGTACTCTCTCTTTGATCCCATTAAATCTCATCTACTTTTTTTCAGATTTTAATAATATTTGCGTTTTCATGTCAAGTCAGTCACTCATTATCTTCCTTTACCGTTGAAAACACAATTTTCTTCCTTTATTACCGCAGCCGACCAGTTCATTCCTGTTCAGATGTAAATCTCACAACCAGGTAGCGGCGCAAGAGGTTATGACCAGAGCCGTGGGAGACTCTCTTCTCTGGTCTTTCTTCCAGCATTTTTATCTCATCAACTAGACTCTGTCAAGAGCCATTTGTTCTCTTCTGCTTTCTTCAGTTCAACTGGGATGTTGCAGGATTTTTAGCCCAAGGCTCTGCAGAAATAAGTCCCTCTAAGCACTGTCTCGTCCTCCGCCCTGTGAGCAACAAGTGAACAAGACCCGGATGGCTAGCCATCCACTCAATGTTATTCCATGGCATACTCTCGACAACGCTCCTGCTGCTACTACAAATACAGCTCTTCACGGTTTTGGTAGCTCAATATGCCTATGCTGCTACAACTGTCAACCTGCCAAGCGATATCGTCAACTTTGTTCCACCTTGTGCAGTAGCTTGCTTTTCCTCGTTTGTAAGCAGCAACTTTGGAACAAGCCTATGTGGGCGCTCGCCCACGCTACAATGCCTCTGCGCGCATACAGGATCGAATGGCTTTTCAGTTGGAGAGGGCGCCGTGTCATGCTTGGTCATAGAAAGTAAGGCCGGGCAATGCCAAGGTGCGTACGCAACATGTGAGTCAAGCTTTTTTCTTGCAGTCTTCTTTTGCCGAATATGCGTACTGATCCTATCGTTATTGCGGCAGCCGATGCCGCAAAAAAGGCTTATTCAATGTGCTCAGGCGAGACCGGCGCAGTGCCAGAAACCCATGCAACGCTCACTGCTACAGTTGTTGTCCCCGGTCAAGCCGACACCACTATCACGTCGACGAGAACGTCAAAGACGACAATGACATACACGAAGTCTGGTCCTTCCATGAGTCTCCATAGCACACATACACTGCCTTCTACTCTGATACAACATACGCAAGCCACAACCTCCCCTGTCCGCACGTCATCTTCAACAGAGACGGGAGAAACAGCCACACAATCTGGTGATGAACAGCAGCAAGGCTTAACAAATGCCCAGATAACAGGCATCGGAGTGGGATGTGCCGCAGCACTCCTTTTGGTGATTGGTATATTTCTGTTTGCCCGAGTCATACGTCAACGGCACTTGGCAGGCTTTGTCTTAGCAGAGTCGGAAAGCACGATACAGGATACTTCAAATACGGAATCTCGAGACCGCTGGTCTAAAACCAACGGCAGCTTCCAGATATCAGCGCCCATAGACTTGCAACCACCCACACTTCCTCAGCCCGCATATCCGCTATCTCTCTTGGGGGAGCAAGAAGCTGGTGACTCTCGATATAGGAATATGGAACCTGTCTTATACGCCTCGCAAAGACCGGTCGGCATGCATGTACCGGCAACAACTTCGGGGCCTTGGAGACCTCAAAAACCAAAAAATAATAGCGACACCACTCAGATTTCGGTTTCCACTTTTCCTAAAAGACCGTCCCGACCACGTTTTCCTTTGCCTAATTCAGCAAGTGAAGAAATGCCTCAGAAAACATCAACAAGCCCTGTTCATTTAACACGGAAGCAGGATGCACAGCTACAGATGGCATACCCTGGTACCATGCCTCTGCGTCCTGTGCCTTCTACTCGACCAGAGGCTCCATATTCTATCGGGGCGACCAAAATATACAATCAAAAGACATCCCCAATCATCAACGCCCAGTCTGCTCAAAGTAGGAGACCCGTAGATTACCCGGTTGCAAAACTCTCTCTCCTATCACAAGGGGTCTCTTCAGTAAGCCGAGAAAGCATTGTCACTGAGTTTGCCGAAGATGGAGAGGAAGACAGCGTCTTTGATGAGCGAGGAGACGTGAAAAGTGACAACGGCGAATCAAGAATTGAAGCCAGCGCATCAATCTGGCGGATCCCGGAACCAGCTTCGCAGTCGGCTGTAACTCATACAATATCATCGACTACTGGGAATGCTTTTCTGCTGAGAAATGTCAACTATGTGACCAAGGGTGGTCCGCAACCACCGACGGCAGGAAATTCAAAACAGTCGTATATTGCCAAACCAAGCACAGAAGACGTTTCATTCGACAGTCATGATACACAAAATACACAAGCCATGCGAGACAGAGTTGTGGCTCACAAGCCAGGCTCGTCACTCAGACACGAACTAAAAGAAGATCAAAAGGAGAACCCACAGCAGGTTGTATATAATCCCCCAATAATGCCGATAATGTCGCCCGGGGCATTGCTCCCAGCCACCATAACTGCAAGAAAGCAGGCAGGATACATGTCACCATCGTTGATTCCCAGACCATTAGATTTAGCGGCGCGGCGGATACCAGACAATCAATATCAACAACGCCAATTACACCCGGTCAGGCAAAACAGATCCGCCACGGGAATAGGAAACCGCATCGCCCAGTCTGGATGGTTGGAGCCAATGGCTTCAGAAGGATTTGTAATATCACCGCGTTCTTCGCCAACGAAGCAAGATGACAGAGACCATGTCATCGATGCCCCGCCGTCTGATATGACTAGATCAGCAGCCGGCCGATCACAAGCCTCTGAGATGGGTCGCCGACGATTCCACAACCAAATGCAGCCATGGAATGAGGTTGCGCATGGGCAGAGAGTGGAAGAAAGCTTTAATAAAAACACTGCGGACACAGATGTCGTACGTCAAGCATCACGATTTCCAGTTTCTCCAAGTCCAGATGAATCAACTCCCGGCAACTTGTCTCTCATCGCAAGAAAGCGTCTTGGTGATGATTATGCATCTCGTCTACATTTAGAGGGCAGCAGGCGCAGTCCACACAGGCAAAGAGAAGTTGGGTGGCACCAGATAGAAGACAATCGATAGAGGTCTCAATTTGCAGAGAAATCAGCATGAAGGATTATTTAGAATTTAAATGGCCCATCCAATGTCAGAATGGAGCTGGTTCTACAACCGTGTATCAATATATTTGCATTTTCGGGTTTCTGTCTTGAACGGTCTCGTTTCGTGCCCCCTTTCGAAAATTACAGTCCCATAAATCTATACTCTAAATAAGCCGTAGGCAGAGCCTTTCAAGATATTTTTTTAAAGGTGTACTAGGTTGTGAAGCTTATTTATTAACCAAGATCCCCTTTCTCAGGTTCTCCCCCAAAACGATTGAAAGAACATTCGTAATACACTGGGTTAAAACTCAATTAACGCAGCTGAGTCTGTCACGATGATTTCTGACAGACACCCACCAAATGAGATATAAAAGGGAGTTAATATATTTTCCCTATTATTATTGTACCGGTGTCTAGGCCTTGTCAGAGACGGCTAGAGCAAGAAAGTCGAATACATCGAATTTAATTTTTGTGTCTTGTGTACCTCCATATGCTGGATCGCTAATACAGATGATTAACTAGGTACGTCGAGGCCAATGTTGTGAAAGATATTAAACGTACGTCAGACGTTGAAAAGCAGAAATGGTTTGATGAGAGGGTAAGAAGCAGAGTTGTGATTCTTCCGGGATGCAAAATATTATAAGAAGTTGAAACGAGAAGATCAAAACTATCTGGGAACAAAACCTTCTCGCAGACATATTGCTCCAATCGTCTACAAAACTCTTGACAACCCATGAAACTGAAACCGCGCTTTTAAACGCATAAGATGAGGCCCGAAAGAACTGACTCTCAGTTCCATCTGCTCGGAAACAAGGGTTTTTATACATGAGCCAGACAGAAGGAGATACAAGCTCTCAGATTTTCACAACTATGGCGATGAAGAAATCTTCGCTAGATGGCCATTTCCGGCGAGTTCGACAACTAAAAGCTACATGTGTCGACTTCGTCTTCTTTCTCTCCCTCCTTTTCCATTCCTCATGTATTGTCAGTTACCTATGGGTCGAGCATATCCACATTGCTCAGCTGTCCTTCTAGTCTTTTTCTACATTGTCTATGTCAATTCTATCACGATCATATATCTTTTATCCATTCACTCTTCTTCAGGTCCCCTTCAAATCAGTATTATAACTATATATATTGACTTCATAGAACATCCTTTACTGATTTCGACGTAAAATAGATATGCCTTTACAAAACCAGACAAGTTGCACTTTTGCGGTTAGCTGTGTTAGAGAAATAAAGACACAGACCCGAGATTTGGAGGCATGATCTAAAGTAGGATTTGTAGGCACTATCGTTTTGTTAGGTGTAGATGAGAGTGAGAGTAAGCGCGAATATCCTGTATAGCATTTTGTAATGAGACAATCTCCACTGCAAAGATTTTCGCCTTCCACATTTCTCCTTGGCTCAGGCCATAGGAAAAATCACATGAAAATGCAGTCGAAGCCCTAAAGCTAGCAAGTGAAGTCATAGTGAGAGTCTTTTACGTCGATAAGCTTATTTGAATGATTCATCCTCGGACACATGGCTTTTGGTCAATAACGCCGCAAACATTGTGGAGATTTTAGCCAGGCATACTATTCTGCTGCATAGCAAGCCGCGAGAGCAGGAAGATAGCGTTTAAGTTTTTCCTAATATAAATATACTCCTATTATGTTCTGTGCAGACTATAGAATACTTCAAAAGACAGCGATTCAAAGTATCGCGCATGTCTTACTTGCCCCTGGTTAAAGTGTCTGCTCAAACAGGCTTTTCGGAGAATCTTGGGTATTCTGTTTTTGTTTTATTTATTTTTTTCAGCGTCATGCAAGCCGAGAATTTAGGAAGAGAGCACGGAGTATCGTACAAAGCAGGAACCTTAACTGTGTTCCACGCTCCTCTCCAGAAAAGCAATTCTTGCGAGCGCTTGTAATTAACAAACTCGCGCATACGAGGCGGAACGATCCGCTTCAACCTCCTACTTCCTTCTTCGTGCGCATCTGGTACACACTATGCCATTCCAGAATACTACGGTTGCGTATCGTAGACTAGTATCTGTAAACTGCCCTCATACTATAATTGCTCCGTCAAATGCTCCGTACTCGTGCAGAATCTTGGAAATAGATTGTTGGGGGGAACGGCGTAAGAAAGAATTAATCGAAGATTAACTCAAAGAAACTAGATCAGCAAAGCAGCTAGTACGCATCGCCTATTTCGTATTAGTACGATCCTTGGATCCTCACCCCATGCCCTCTTTACCCATGGAACCCCATTGTACAAGCAGAACCAAGCGCTACTTTCGCTCTCCACTGCAACTTCGTGCGGGATATTCACCGAATTGGGCAGCAATGCCTGCCAGTAACTCGGCTTGCATACAACGTGCGCGGATGGAGAGACACTGTACAGTACTCTTTTCGTGTGTACTGTATGAGCACCAGAAGCAGCGCAGATACGGGATGCTTCCAGGGATATGCACAGGATGCACAAAAAATGCGCATACGGTGTACTAAAACAATAAATAAAATAAGCAAAGCGTACGGACATGGCATGTAAAGAAAAAAAAAAAAAGGAAAAAACGAATGAGGCAAGTGTCACAGTAGATCTTCCCGCGAGGTTCCTCATACGTGAGAGCGCACAAGAAACTCGGGGCACGTATAATTTGTAAGATACGAGAGGGTAGTAAGTGCTCCTGTAATCAGACATGCATCACGATAGTCCCGCCATTCCTCCCATGTCTTTGTCTCTCCACACACACACCCACCCCACACTCGCACGATGTGCAAATCTGCAAAGAGGAAAGCAGACGCTGTGTGTGGTATGATGCGAAGGCTGAAGGAAAGGTACACCCCTACGAGAAACGTTCATTGTGCTCCGTTCTCCGTACAAACCGGACGAATCACCTTTACAGTTTCTGCTTGTAAGGTGTGCGTGTTAAACGAGATTCTGCACAATGGCCCCCTGTTGATCGATCAAAGCAAAGTAGAACAAGGGTAGAAGGAGAAAAGGAAAGGGGCCTGTTGTGTGGAAGGCAAGGCTTTGAGCTCCAGTGCAAAGCGAGAGTACATATACCTTTTGAAAGTGTAATGCACTGGCTCATTTTGCGACCTGCGACCCCGCTGCTTTCTCCCCTTCTGAAAAGGCATCGAGGCATCTTAAGTTCAATACCCTTTAGCCTCCCTTAGTCGCCCTCCGAAAAGTATGTCGCCAGGCTTCTCTTACATTAGGACAGCAACTTGTTTAGATGACGCATTTGAATATTGCAAATGACAAGACAGAAACAGCCTTTACTCGTCGGCAGAGGAAAAGAGTAGCCTTACAACGTACGTTGTACTCAGCATGGAAAATACGTAGGAAAGGACACCAGGACTTTGGCGGCCCTCCAATTTGAATCGAAACTGCGTATGCCTATTTAGCGTACCATTTTTCTGGAGTATGTACTCGTATATTCCGCCTCTCTTAACCTTTTGTCTGTCCACTTATCACCAAGGTTACATGAAAGGATGGAACCCCACCAAATCCAGCCAGACCCAGGCCGAGGGATTGGCGCCAGGCATTCGGCTTGGACGGCAGAACCGTCCCTTTCTCCCTGTCCGTCTGTGGGTAGCCCAGAAGATGTTCGCGTAGTTGTAGGCTATCTCTGTTGCTACATGTACGGGGCGGAACGGTTTGCAACCTTTACACCTACTGTACTCGTACAAAGGTCTAAAAGGGACCACACAATATTAATAACTGATGTTTTCATCACCTTTGCCTGTAAGTGACCTCTGTAAAATACACCCATACTGTATGGGCAGACTGTGTATCTTCGCCTGCGTCCTGGATAGCATGTCCATGTACTCAATATGATAGCTCTAAAACTGAATGGGATACTCTCTGCCCTGTCAAAAGATATGAAATTAAAAGGGGTAGAAAAAGAAGAAGAAAAGGAAAAAAATGTCGAATTCCACCAAAAAAAAAAGCCCCTGGAATGTTTTATATTTGTGTGTACTCTCTAAACATGAGAATAAATCTCCTTATAAGTTACTTAATTCCAGAGGATGCGTCTATTTGTTATAACTCGAAAGACATTCGATACAGATGCATTTGTTTTTTTCTTCTCTGATTACCGCCTTCCTTAGGTTTTCCTTCTAACTTTGAAGAATTCATATATATATGTGCCATACGTACAAAATATTCCATGTGCATGGACCTTTGGAGTCCTTGAACTTCGCACCTTCACTCACAGGGCTCCACTGTCCTTCGACACCGCCCCCTTTTCTCACCGACGTTGGTTTTTCCGTACTAGGACAAGATGCGATAGGATCAAAATTTTAGGAGACAAGTGGGAATATGACACATCACAAAAGGACTAGCAAGAAAAATATTGGAAAAAAAGGCAACGACGAAGTGACAAGATTACACTATTGTGTCTGTTTTTGGGTCGAATTCTAGTTACAATGTGGATTCCTTTTTGTGATACTCAAGGGTCGCAATTTGTGTTCGCATACATTAAGCCCTCTTGAACCTGGCAAGGATGTTCTATGGAGTATAACGTTAATACTCAGCCTCGCGCCAATCGCGCCGAAGGGGAAATAAGATGCCCAATTATTGCCCATTTTGTCAGGCTTCCGTTGAAACAAGTAGATGTCTCCAGCAGTCAGCTGCTGTCTTTCTTTTTTGGGGGGAGGAGGGAGGGGCGCTTTCTCTTGCAAATCACTTGAGAAGTGGCTCTTTTCCCCTCTACTGCATAACTCTTGTGAGATCTGGCCTGGCGGTATTATAGCACCCCTACATATTGTCTCTAGTAAGAAACAAGATCCATCTAGCCGCAACCATATCTCGCTTCGCTTTGCTTCGGTTCCCTCGCCATATGTAATGCACGATTGCGACTCTATTTTGTCTAAGTAGGGAAGCGCAACGTGTTTGCTTGCGAAATAGAAAGTGGGATAGACAATCTGATAATCGCAGACAAACTACTAGACAAATTGTTTGATCTTGGAAAGTGGGCAATCCGATTCTGTAGTTCTCCCGTAGTATGTTGAAGAACTGCTGTACGTCATGTACATTGCAGAGGTAGGTTACTGTATGCCTTTTCAAAAGACAAAAACTCCAGAACAGTAAGAACTCCTGGCAGATCTGAAAATCTTCAGCTACAGAAATAAGACGCCCGCTCGAGGCAGATGCTTTCCGCTCTCAGGTGTTTCCAGTACCGAATGCCCTTACAACAGGAGCGGGAATAGGGAGAACGTGGTTGCTTAATTTAATAGAACATCAGGCATGCGTCTTTGAGGCCAATAATACCGAAATGAAGAGCAGCGGCTTTTGCTCGTTGCCGCATCTTGCATGCCTTGCATCGGTGTCTTGCCCAGGAGGGGGAAAAGATCTAGGTACTAGGAGGGACCTGAAAAATAGTGGGAATCATCGCCATGTTTGGCTGGGAAAAGAGTTACTTGCCGGGTATTAGCGCTGCAACATCGCAGTCTCGGACTCAAAACCTAATAGCTGCGACGTACGAACTACATACCAATAGTGCTGTGCGATAATTACGTATGCGGTGTAATAATTAAGTTAGTAAACAGCGCTGCTGGAACGAAATATTGATGTCGTACGAGAACTCCATATACTAGATGCGTGGCCTTCTTCCACCCCACTGCATTCTCCATAGCCTCTTCAGCCTCTCTAGAGTATGCCCGTATGTCTCTCATCTTTTTTTCTTCTTTTCATCTCTCTTATCCTCTTATTTTCGGTAGAGACCGTGGTGGTGAGTGGGGGTGTCCTTGACGCGTGCTCCAGCACCGATGATCTTGCGTAGATTTGTGTGTTCGAGAGGACTTGCACATCGTAGTTTGCGCGACATAGCGGCGGCCTCCCCGGCCTGACCGAGTAGCTCGTATGTTTTCTCTTCTGCCTCAATATTTCTCAGTTCAACTAGGACTATAACGTTGTAGACAGAAAAAAGCAATTTATTTCTTTTTGTCTCAAGGAAGAAGGGCCAAAACGAAGAGTGAAAGCCAGGGCGATCGGCCGCATTCGTTTGGGTGAATGTGGGCATGGTGTCATTGAGAATTCATGTAAATATGAATGCTCTGTACTAGTCAAACATCTACAGGGAACATTCAACACGCTGGAATCAGTTTCTTTACAAATATACACTTCTAATAGAAAAGAAAGAAAAAAACACAGCTTGTGTAGCCTCAAAAAGAAAAGAAAAAGGAAAAAGGAAAAAAAAAAAGGAATGCCGCCACCTTGCACTCCATCCTGCAAAATGGTGCACACAGATCTGGTCGTGATTGCGAGGAAAGCGAATCTACATTTTATTGCTGCTTTGACCAACCATGTGGTGCAGGCGTATACTTAATACCGGGCTCTAACCATGCACTGTGTGGTCATCGCCGACTTCGTTGGCAGTGTCACATGTGCGTAGATTACATCGTATACGGAGTACTGCTGCGAAAGCGCCCGTCTAGGACGCATGAAGTTTCCGTGCGTTAATCGCGATTGGAGAGATGGCGCCTCCTAACGCTGCATTCGAGATCTGTGGGAAGAATTGGCCAGGAGTACTGGTCTCACAGCGCTGACCGTCGAATGTAAATACACCCCCCTTGCCGTCTCCTCCTCCCTAGGCTATTTTGGGGCAAGGGGACAGTTCTTAGTGCAGATTGCCCTCAAGGGTATAGAGGGCCACGTACTGGTACATACGCACACGCCAAATGCTTCCACTTACAGCGTAGGTAATTTTTGGATGTGTGCACTTACGGCACGCGCGAATGGGCTATGCTGGTATTGAGAATGGTACGGAGTACGACGTACGTCTGAGAGCTTCATCGGGCTCCATTCTTTCTCCTGCACACACACCCTTTGCCTGCTCAAAAGGCTTTAAGGAGAGCGCAATCATTTTCATAAAGGCTTTATCGTCCGCTTTTTGTATGTGTTCTGTGCGAGCAGAGGACGCCTTTTTGGTGAATACGCATGCACGTAATTGCTGCCTCTTTCCACCCTTAATACTTTATATAGGACAATTCTTGCGTGTGCTGTCGTCGGAACTTTGACAACGTGGGGAAGCCATCTTCTACTCCGTGGGTGGCATTCTGTGCATCTCTGCTTGCCTGTCCTTGCGGCGTACATACATACATTTTCCGACTTTTTATTCTGGCGTCCGTCTCTTCTTCCAGCGTTGGTGGACTAGCGTATTAATTTGCACTTTTCTGGAATTAGCGCTAGTAAGGCGCCCTCAACCGCCACCCCTCCTCTCTTGCGATACGCAATTTAAACGTAGATTCACGCCCCCACCACGAGCACACGATCAGCCCATTCTGTCTTTTCCCCATGCACTTCCCTCCTTCTTCTTTGGGTCTTTGATGGATGGGAATCGTGCCAGTCCGGGAAGAGGACAGAATCTGGTGCCCAGAAATAGGGATTAGACAAGTAATAATTTCCTTTCAGCTCAGTTTTCGATTGGTCCAGATCCACGTCGCCCACAAAATACAAACTTGACAGCTGGACCCCCAGTACTCATCCGAACAAAGCTGAACCTTCCTGTCGGAAAACAAAGGCAAACTAGAGAAAAATGGAAGAAAGAGGGCGAGCACAATGATGCGCTTCGTACGAGGGCCATGCCGAGATGCAGGAGAGTGTAAGCCGCCTCCCGAATGACTACGTAAGAACACTAGTTCTACTTACAGACCACGGAGCGATCTCTTCTACTTTTGTCCCTGCTGGGGTCTATGGGCTTGCAGGGAGAGAAAAGCACTGTTCGGAGAGATTCGTGTATGTTTCATTGTTTGGGTCTTTGATAAAGGACGACTGCACAGGCAGCGAAGAAATACAGGACCGGGCGTAGTCATAATAAGAGACAGAGAAGGAGATTTGTAACTGTGTACATAGATAATCTTTCGTCCCTGTACATAGGTCTCTAGACAAGCTTTCGTTTCTAGATCATGTTAGCAAAGTTGGGAGCGTGCTGCACAAACACGCGGCATATTTGGTGTCTTCTTTTTCCTAAAGCTTATTTGCTAGGAAGTCCTCCGTACCTCTCCGCCCAGAGAACTGTATCATCTCGCAGAAAGTAGCTCAGTTCAGTTCATTCGTCAGCAACCGCTTCGTGCGTATGTACATTGTCCGTTGTCACCAACGCAAGTGTTAGAAAATGCAATCTTCTAAAAAAGAAAATAGATTGAGATTGCCGTGTCCGCGTTTCGTTTTGGGTTGCCGCGCCTGGGGATACTTAATCCCAAGCCCCATAAAACTGTACGCAGGTGGTCGCACGTACTCAAACAAGTAAGATACAGCCACTAGTCTGAACGGTGTGTATGTATAGTACCACCTCCAAATCTCCTTGAAGAGATCGTCAAAAAAATTTTAGGCTCAGCGCCGTTTCATACCAACTAAGGGACTACTTTCGCTTTACGTTCCTTTAATGTGGCGGAAACAATAAATGGAAAATATTCGTTAAAATATGGCTCTTACGAAAAGTTCAACATTAGACCGACTGAAAATAGAAAAAGAGCTTTCCTACACTTTTTTTTTTTTTTTTTTTTTTCGCATGAGTAAGATACATATCCCCTCACAAATTGGTACATTCGACTTCTCGGCATGTGAAGTACTGTCTCGGCCTGTCAGTAAATACGACAGTCCGTGCGGAAAGGGCAAGCTTGAGAGCATGAACAATGAGTAATAAATTAGAAGCCCGCAAAAGAAAGGTGACCCTTTCTCGATTCGTTAGTAGCGCTTTAATGCTACCCAGGCTCTGGGGAGAAAATCTTTTTTTTTCCGGGAAATCAAATGCGGGAGATCGAAGTAATATAACGCGGGAAGGAGGGAGTTCTTTGGAGTACACCGCGTACGGTATGGTATGGAGTAATTGGAAACAACTGAATTAAACCAAGCGGCAGCACCACAACACACGGAGCACCTTCGCCATGTTTCATGCATGTATTTGGAAAATCGGCGCAGGGTGTGCAAGCACTGTTACTTGATACAGAAGTGGGCTTTTCTTTCGAGGACCTGGGAGAGCCAAAGAAGAGGACTGTAAATTACTCTAGGCAGATCCCCCGGCGCTTCTACTTTGATAGTTTCGTTTCTTCTTTTTTTTTTGTTCTTCTCTCGCTCTCAATGTTACCACACCGTATCTACATCTTGCGGTCTTTGACTTTCCACTCGTTCGTACTAGTCTAGAGCACATTCTGTGATATCTCTGCGATCAAACTCTCTTTTTACTCCACCATCAGCCCACTCCCTTCCTAGCGCATTCCTTTTGAGATACCCAATTTGCTGCGCAGTACTCCTTCTATCGTGACCTAACCATTTTGGTGCTGAATCGCCTGGCGGCGATCGAATTGAATGTGAAATTCACTGATGCCTCTGATGCAGTGCAGCATTCTGCCTTCCTGTTCCGTATTCCACCCCTTGTAAAATCCAGACTGCGTGTGCCGAACGATGCCCCTCTATTCTGGTGAGGGTGAGCCCAGCTGCGGCTGTGCTTACATCGAACGAATCCCTCTTCATTACGATTATCTGGCTTTAAAGAACTTTGCTTTCCCTATGATACTAGGGACGGCTTGATGGTACAGTACTCAACAGATGAGAAGGCAAGGTCGCTTCTCTTCCTTTCTTTTTGTTTTAATCCATCAGTAGTCATGGGAAAGTTGTTCAAAAATTTAGTCTCGCGACCATTCGTGTTATTTAGGGCTCTTCGGGTCGTGTTCTGTCTCTACTATCACCTTAAAAAACGAAGAAAATAGTTCGTTCTAAATGTCTTAAGAAATCTGGTGCATCTCTAACATCTACGCCTTGAGACGCACTGTTACAGTTGGGTCGAATTTCTCGCTAGCGGACCGCCCCTACGCTACGACATGCTGTACAGATACTTTAACCGTGCGTCGCCTTTCGCTTGTTTCCGCTGAGCAGAGATACTAAATACAAAGTACTCGCACCTTGCTGTTAGCTTTTCTTCTCAAATATCCTAGCCAGGCAGCCAGGCCATAGAGAACTTCATCCAAAAGGCATAGACTGATCTGAAAAACAGTTCGGCAGGACCTGGCTCATGAGGAACAGAATACTTGCATTGGTTCTCCTTTTCCGAGGCTGATTAATAGGTAGTGGATGTAGGGTACATAAGCGTACGCTTTGTATTTCGCAAACTTTGTGCATCACACGCCAAGGTACGGTGTACCTGGTTATGTGGCGTATCTGCTTTACACTTTGCTTAGGTTTTTGCACAACTATTGCACTAGAATATGTACTTGATACTAGCGGGCTAACACTTTCTAAGCGCCAGTTCAATAAAGATTGGCGGAGGCCGTTGGTTGTGTATTTCATACGCCATTTGCCCCCTGTTTTTATTGTACAAATCGGGAATAGAAGAAAAATAAGAAACACTACTCTCCCTTGGGTGCATGCACCATAGAACAAAAAAAAAAAATACTCCCGTAAAGATATTTTGTACGAGTACTCCGTACGAATATGCAATCCAGTCCCGTGGAATCTTCCCTTTTGGCCCACTTCTCGTCTCCGAAAGCACGGCTAAGGCTACTCTGTTTCGCGAATCTTTTGTGAAGTCTTTATTGGCTTTTCGGTTTGTTTTGGTTGTTTTATTCTTTATTCCCTATAGCTCGTTTCGCCAGAAATAAAAGAGGCTGTTTTTCAAGCGACATGTCCGTAAATCAACGTGTAGGAAGATCTGAGAAGGCCATGGTACAATTTCGGAACAAGCACGAGTTAAATCGTTGAATCTCTCCGCTGTGGCAGTTTGCCCGTAAGATGCGCCAACTCAGCGGACCGCGATCCGCAGCAATCTGCATGCTATCGTACTAGTACGTATCTTACGTATCTAACGAAATACCACGTACGTACATGGACAAGTGTGCACTTTTCCGTTTCTTTTTCTTTCCTGATGTGGACGGCCCATCTCCCCGTTGTCACCTCTTTAGCGATGTTGGATTCCAGTGGCTCCTTGAACCCGTTGCAACTTCACCCCCTCGCGCCATCTTTACACCATTTTCGTCCCTTCTCCCCCTTTGTCATGCCGTTCAAGCTAGCCAGAACTAGCCAGAATAGCAGAGAATGACTGGAATCACGGAGTAATGTACGAGGAAAAGCGTAGTCCAGGTGGCGCTCCCGCGCTACTAACGGTCACCCGCTGGCGACGTGCGGCAAAAGCTAAAACGCAGATAGGAGCAGCTGCCAGAAAGGATTTTTACACGTGCAAAGTGCGCGTCTCTTCCATCCGCAGTTTCGCTGTCATCGCTGGCGACTCTGGGCAGGTTATATGCCCCTTGATGCATCACCAGCTCGAACGAAATAGTCCAGAGTTTGCAGCTTTTGTGCAGATTATTTATCCTTGTACCCCGTAACTCGTCTTCGAATCCGATACGAAGTTCCTTGTAATAGGTTTTGACAGCTTGAGAGCTGTGCTTCCCCTGCCACCAATCCAGCCCGGCCGAACCCACACATTCCCCCCCTTTTCTAGGCCGTCTTTTCCACTCGCTTTTTATTGTACGCATATTTATTGTTTTATTATTATGATTGTTATTATACTTTTAATTCAAGGGACCCCCGGTCCCATCGATCTCTGCAATCAAACCTGGTTTACCTGGCTCCCTAGTCTCTGGCGCATCTTATCCCATCCTTGCTCTCAGGCCTTCCTACTCCACGGTACGGTCGCTAGAGCGGATATCTTACTACCAGGGACCCAAAATCTCTCTCCATCATGTCCGGGTACTCGTAAAATACGAAATACCCAAAACTAACCCAAACCACTCCCACCATTTCTCAACCAAGCCACTGTCACCGCATCGCACCGCAACCCACCACCCCAAAACCCCCCCCCCCCCCGTTCCTTACCCCCGGGGGATGCTTTCCATTTTCACCAGAATGTAGAAAGCAGCCACCCACATATGCACACGCCCCCCCTCCCCCCAAAATCCTCCCCATGTCCAGTCCACTACTGCGCAGCACACATGCTATCAACCACCCCTTTTCCCAACCCAAAATACATCGTCCGCCCACACTCTTTAACTCATCTCATCCCGTCCCATCGCTGGTCCCAAGTCTTGTTCAGCCCCGACAAGTGCTACTTGGACTAGCAAGACACCGGGACCGCCTGTCTTCTCTTCTCTGGCGTGGCCTGCCAACTCCGTGTGCTGCTGCTCCCTGCTACGGACTCTTCTCTGATGAGTACGTACATGACTAGAGACGCCTTCCCACCAAACCAAACCAACACCAATTCCACACACCGCGACTTTTTAAACCACCCATTTCTTTTTTCGTTCTTTCTTTCTTTCTTTTTTCCCTTCCTCTGCCAACCACTTGTATTTTAACTGGCCTCCTGTCTCCTTTGTGGACTTGGTACGATTTTGTCACCGCGTAGGCCAATATCTCCAAGACGACGACAAACGACGACAAATAGGACGAGAATCAACAATATAGAGTGCCTAGATCGAATGCGAGGGATCTTATTCACTGACACTGGCTATCCAGCAGCTCGTTCGCAAACACGCAGTTGTCTCCACAGCCAACATCAACTGTCACTCCCTGCTTCATTTCGCCTTGGAAGCCAGATGTCCAAAGCGTTCTCCTGCTTCGTCGAATAGGCTGGCTGCGGGGACCGTTCTGTGCAGCAATCTTTCATCACATTTCCGCTATGGAAGTGGATGAATCTGGCACCAGGCAAAGGTGTGTTTTGCATTTTCGTTTTCTACGACATAAAACCAACTCCAGCGGCTTCGCTGCCGGCAGCTTCTTTTTAGACCTGTAGTTTCTTTGGATCTGTTGTCTCTTGTGTCTCCTCTCCTTCGGTCTCCGCCGGCCTAAAAGCATTGGCATACACTGACGCTCTCCAACTTGTCTTTTTCCGTCGGATCTCACATCCAGGATTTCTTCTGCCAGCAATACGCAACATCCAAGTCGGAGCATTCTTAACAATCCCGATCGCTACGATCAACCCAGAGAATTTGGCAGCAGCTCCACCAACAACCGGCCACCATACGCCAGAGACACCAACTCAACCTCCAGCATGGCTACTGCTGCTTTGATCAGTCCAAACACGCCTTACTACCCTCACCATCCCACTTCTTCGTATGCGTCTTCATCTAGCTCCTACCATCATGCCGGCTCTAGTCAGGCGCCGCAATCTGCTCCCGGCATGATCTCGCCCGTTGAATCACGCCGAACTTCGGACGATCACGATCTGCCAGCGCATCGCCAAGCCCTTCCCTCAATACAAGAGGTGATCGGCAAAGGCCAAGGCAGCGCGTATCAAACTTCGTCAGCCCCTCTGAGTATGCCTCAGCAGAGCCTGCCGTCTCCCTTCTCAACCACTGGACCACCGCGTCCTTATTCCACAGAGGCGTCAGGAGAACGACAGCCGTCACCACGAATTCTGCACCAACCGACGCCGTCTGCGCCGTTCAGCTCGCGGCCTGACCCAACGTCTACTTTTCCTAATCCGCTACGACCGCCATTGTCTGGCCGCTCACAGCCCACCGGCGCCCATCCCTCTCCGCCTCTCGGTATTGAGACGCAACAGGGAGGCATACCGGCCCCGACTTCTTCTCTCCACCACCACCAGCAGCCGGCCCAGCAGCCGCCACATCACCCACACTCACGGCCGCAGCAGGACCACCACCAGCAGCAGCCTCCATCGCCGCAGCACCCACAGCCTCCCCCACACCACCCATATCACCAACAGCCGCAGCAGCAACGAGATACGAGACCTAAACACGATGACAGCCCGTCTCAGCTCAGCGCATATCCCCATCCATCAGCCCAGCATCCTTATTCTTCACAGCCTGCACCACAGCATCAGTTACCATTGCCTCCCAGTCAGCCACCCCACTCAGCGTCTTATCCCATATCTCCCCGGCATTCTGGGCCGCCTTCTCTTCCGTCACCGTTTGAAGCCCACCAACAAAATCCGCTCCAGGAATCAGCACAAGATTATAACCGTTCGCGGACTAGATATGACCAGGCAGTCAACAGGCATTTTGAGGCGTGGAGCTACGCTGAATATCTCGATCGGGTATGTTTTACTCAATGCGAATCGCCTACCTTATCTTGGCGGATGCCTTCACCTACCTTTGAAATTTTTTCCCTCAATGCAAGACTAACGAACCAATTAGATCGGGAGCAATGCTCGTACGATTTATAACTTTGCTGATGCATTTGGCAGCATTGCACGGGAAGAGCATGGCCCACAGCCCATTCCCGGACGCATGCCAAGCGACCGCGAAGTCTGCGAAATGATCAGCAACGCCGAGTGGTTGAAGACCATGCTGGAGAATCTTCGTGGCATGGTGCAACAAACTGTGGTCAACGATAGGGGTCCCACTGCCAACAGGCAGAAGCCTTCGAACTACGAAGATATGGATGTGTCCATGTACAACGAATCGCTGACAAAGCCATATACCATGAATGAAGTCAAGAAGCGGCGCGGTGTACGTAATCATATCCCTACCTTTTTTTTCCCTGAACTCTTTTATTAACATGTGGAAACAGCGGGCGGCTCCACCAGGACGTTGCCATAGTTGCAACCGGATCGACACGCCAGAGTGGCGTCGTGGTCCCGACGGGGCTCGAACGCTCTGCAATGCCTGCGGTCTTCATTACGCCAAGCTGGAACGGAAAAAGCAGCTTGAGAGCCGGCAAATTCGGCCGAAGCACCCTGACGAACGGCACTGAAAATGTGATCAAATTATCACAACCAAATACAGCAGCAAGCATTAAACACCAAATCGACCAACGAATACCTGGATACGTAGAACGAAAAAGGAGTTTCACATTACGACTTGACTTTTTACCACCATTTAGGGCCTGGGTGTGTCTTATGCATTGGGCCACTTTATTGTTTATTATTTGTCTCGGATATTTTAAGGTGGATAATTGGCTTGATAACTTCAAATCCAGGATGAGGTGCCTAGCTCCATCTGTGCGGGGAGATGGTCCGTCCATCTCTTTCTTTCTTTATTAACGGCAGCTAAACATTGGTGTATATATACCCTTGGTGTTATTTCAGATCTTTGTATTAAAACAGTTATCAAAGTTGGTGTCAAGAGGCAGCTATCAAATACCAACTCACGTGTGCGAGTTACTTTAGTTTTGTTTTCTTGCTCTACAGTCTTGGCTTTTGCATATGCTAATATTCTGGTGCTCGGAGCTAAGGAAGAAGTAAAATATGAAGGGGCATAGAGAAAGACTGGTGAATACAGATACCTGTAGTATCATGCTTTATAAGATGTGTCGTTCTCGTGCGTTGTTGCTGCTAGCCGTGTTATTTGTGAAGCACTTGGGCCACTGGAGATGGGAAAATAACTGCTTCTGTGAAACGGATACATGTAGATTTCAAGCGTCTCTCCTATTCTAAGTTGCTTAATTTCTCAGCTCTCTTTCTCTTTTTTGTGTTCCAAGTTCGTCTCCCGCGCCCTTGGCCGCTCTTGCTCATGCCCGTTTGCCTAAAGCTAGACTTGCATAGTTACATTGTTTTGTTTGCTCTCTTTTCCTATTTCTTAAACCAATGAAATACAGTTAGCCTAAGTGGCATTGATACTACACAAATTAGTTTGGATAGTATTCGTTAAAATACCTTCAGTATCATAACCCAATCATTATTCTATGAGAATATGCTTTTTTTTTTTTTCATAATAAGTTCTTCAGTAGATCAATCATTATCCCTTTGCAGATTTATCAGTATGCGGTCAACTGATTTCGCCCGGGGGGAGGGGGAGGGAGGGGATTGAACCAAAAAAATCTCTAATGGACACGTCCATCATATTTTATTGTACTCAGGAAATGGGCACAAAAATCAAGTCTTCACCTAGCTAGATGCCCTTGTTATTACTTGGTTCACGCTGTGACCGAAGAGTGAGAAGCGATAGACCAAAGCAATCGTCTGGAACATATGTATATATGAAATCGCATAAGTAAAATAGTATGCATGAATCTAAGTAATTGCAAGATACATAAATCTGTCTGAATTTGAAATGCAATAGCATGGACATGTAGGGAACAATGCCGCTGTTGAAAGCACAAAATGCCGGCCAAGGAAAAAAGAAATAATCAGCATCCGCCACCCCGAAAATCTCCCATCAACTTCTCTACGCCTGGCACGGTAGAGGCGAGTCCTTTCCATCCGTTACCCTGAACCTCGCAGTCCCCGATCGAAATAACAGCGCCAACTAGGTCTTTGGTTATAGCCTCAGACACTACGCTGTCGTGGTGGTAGCTTGGGTGAGCAGCCACAAACTCCCTGAGCCATCGCGCAGCTGTCCACAGTTCGCCTGAGGCGCGTTTACGGATCAGGTCCAGATAAGTAGCCAGCTGGCACCTCGTCTGAACATCCACATTCAGAGAATCGAGATAGCTCTCGACGAGAGGGATTAAACCCGGGAAAGGTGGATCTTGATCCTGAGCAGACTCATCTTGCTGTGGCGCTGCTTGGGATGTATGTCCATTCGTAGCATCCCCATTACTTCTGCCATCGTAACGAGTATCACCATGCATGGGGTAGCCTGTGCCATTGATGATCTCATTTATAGTCATTCGGCGGTATTCGTCTTCTACGGGACCGGTGATTCCAAATGCAGCTGTTGGCGTCTCTGGGCGGCTGGTAGCATTCGGCGTAGTACTGCCTGACGCGGCGCCACTATTGGTACCTTCTCCACAACCTCCGTGCGGAGAGCGATGGCGAGTATGACGCTGATGGTGGCGTTGAGGATTGAATAGATTCTTGCGGAAGTAGAATGTCTCTGACAGGACAGCATCGCGCGCATGAGCGATCTCCATGTTTTCGGTGACCCGGGCAATGGGGATATAGAAGTTGAGGTCGAAGGACAAAATCGCCCGCGTTACCAGCACAATGAACACTGCGAAAGCTGCGTTCTCAAAGTCGGTAATCTGTACTTCCATGGGACGAAACTCCACACGCCAACCTATGTTGTTATCGGGCGGCGGGGGCTTGAAGCGCATGTGCTGCCAGTTCGTAGATTGTATATTCTCAAAGTGGTTGGCTGCACTGAGATCCAGTGTCTGCAGATCTTCAGCGAAGATAACGATTGGATCCCGAATGAACAGGTGTGCAAAATGTGTCGCTAATCGCTCGTCCATGCCGCCTTGCATTAGCTCAGCTTTGATATCCTCGTCGACGACTAAGTCAGGATCGAAGTATTCCGGCCGGAGGCGCGGGTCCGTGGAGATGTAGGTCGAGTTAGAGGCATACCGCGATTTAGGTATTCTCCAACGGTCATTATGAAGAGGCTATACACGTCAACATTTCTGGTGCTGCTCGCAGAAATTCAGAAGTATGAACAATTACCTTTTCTCCAAGTTCTTCGGGTGTTCGATCATCAACAGCTCGGCTGATCTGGTTCCAACGAACGTCGGTATCGGCCAGGAAGCCTTTGTAGATTGGAGTCGCCGCCGTTAGGGCAAGTAATATCGGACCTAGAGGACTGAGTTGATCATAAAGGCGGCGACCTTCAGTGATGTTCTTGGCCTGAAAGGTGATCTGTAGGCAGCAGCTCCCCATGCCAAACGCCATAGCGTCCATATGGATGAAATTGTCTGGCGCTGCCCCGTTTCGCACATCATCGTCTTCAGGCCACTGGTGAAGGTCGTAGTTCACAGTTGGATCCTTCCAGGGCCACGGAGTATTTGTGTCTTTGAAGACTGGCACGTTGACCTGAACTTTCCGGCCACGACGTGAACGAATGTTAGCGGCCAGTGTCGGAAATCGAATATGTGGATTAGCAATCTCATCAGGCACAAATTGCGACCGTAGCTTGGGGCCCGAAACAGGATAATAGGGATCTGAAAAGACGCCCGGGGAACCAAGCAGCGGAAACGTCGTTAGGGTGATAGGATATTCATCAGAGCGCATGTGCTCCTTGGCAATGATCCTCCTGTTTGTGAAAAATAGACAAGGTTAGGCTGCATTGTGCAAGGTTATGACAGACCAGAGCAAATATCTTACCGTAGCTTCATATTCGGCTCTACATCTAATAGCTCCTTCAATTCGATTCCCCATGGCTTCCCCGGAGTTGCCTCTAGCATAAAACGGCCAAACTCAGGGTGAAAAACAGGCAAAGGATCCTTGCTTTAAAGGTTGTTAGCAAAAGTAAAGCAGAACGCGGCATAATGTAGTTATATCACGGAGACATAATAACGACTTGGAGTCAGGTATGTCATATACTAACTTGGCAGCATTCTTCTCGTCGGCTTGCTCTGGAGTGCATCCGCCTTTTGCAGCCAGGGTCGCATCGTTGGCAAGAGCATCGAGGATGTCAGCTTGACGCAAAGACAGAAGAACGTGAGGGTCGTCCTTGGCATAAGTTACGACCAAATATTCAACCTGGGAATCATTAAAGTGTGTCCTCAATTAGCCACTGGTTGAAATCCACAAAACAGCGAGTTGGCGATACTGAAAATAGATGAGCTGCTGCTAGTATTTACCTCGTCTCCCCAAAGAAGGGCATCTCTCTCTTTTGATTTTGCTTTGTTCCATATTTCAAGTAATTGCTGAGGTTGTTTAGCTGAGTTCTTTGAGAAGAAATTGAGCGGTGCCCTTCTGTTTGATTTCTTACCTTAATTCCCCATTTGCGGACTTGATCAGCATGCGTTTTGGCCTCCGGCCAGTCCAATGCCGTGCCGAGCTGTCTATAAACCCAGGGGCATGATATTCCTCATCAGTGTCGTTCGTCATAAAGATGGCATTTCATCATAATGAACGGGAACCATGGGTGGTTGTTTTGTGAAACAGCTAAACATACAGAAGACCCATTGATTCTGATTAATAAGGGCTGATTAGAGCAGGTGAAGCCGGATTTCGCGTAAATATTTGTTGGACTCTAACTGGTGAGGACACCGAAATGACGTTTGATTTGCGGCAGTATGGTAGCAGACAATAATTCGGCCAGGCACGTCCTGCGGCCCTGTCAGTTTTCCCGTGTGGTTGTGCCGTCCTCTTGATGCAAAGGCCTCAGAAAGTTGCGTTTCTTAAAGAACGCGGAGTGCAACGCAAGGCTGCTTGCTTATCGTGTGCTGAGATCTTGCAAGGGTTCAAGGTAGAAGAAATGACATCGACTAAATGCTCCCAAAAAATAAAATAAAATAAAATAAAAACAAAAATAGCAAGACATAGAAATAGAAGCAAAAACCAAAAAGGCAACAGCAACCACACAACATACCAAATCACTGCACAGATGTACAGTGTGACAGACGAGCGTGATCGTGTCAAGAAACGAGAACACCCCTGCTCAAAAGCTGTGCACGCAGTATGTAGTAAGTGATCAGGTTCCCCCACGCTTTTACACGTCGTTTGGTCAATAGCAAGACGACCTCAAGCTATGGTCGAATCAACGCAAGGAGTCCGTAGATTTGGAGCGCGGGAGAAATGTCGTCATCCGGGCACGCAATGCTTTATGGTCACGGTTGGCCAGAAGCGATATGAAGAGGTCCAGAGATCTCAAAGGATGCCCACCCCAAATTTAACGAGAATGAAGAAGAGGCCAGCCGAATGCGGGAGCAACCTTTTCACAAGCCGGAAGTGTTCCGAAGGCACGTAGTTAAATCTCCGTCCTGTGGACTTTTACGATTTTGCTGGACCTTGCCTGTCTGTAGTCACTGGACTCGACACGCACATAAAATTTGGCTGAGCGTCGTGTCTTTTCTCCAGTTGGCGAAGGAGAATCCGTACGAGGCGATATCTCGGGATTTCCGTCATATTTTATTTAATTGCTTTATTTTTCTATCCCATTTTTATTTTAATCTTCTGGCTATGAAAAGGGCAGGTTGCTTAGAAATACCTAACTCCGGGGCTAGGGCGGTTTATTGTCGTCTTCTTGAAGCACACACGCACACACCCGCACACTTCTACACACTGTCTGTTTTAGCTACTCCCACCCGCGAGTGGGCAAAGTGACTCAATCTATGCGGCACGGTGACGGCATTTACATGAAGAAGGCGGTGCAAGCAGTGAAAAGGAGATAGTCGTCTTCCCATAGCGGAATTCCTTTCCGGGCAGGTGTCTCAGCAAGTGCAACAACCCAACCCCTCACTGCGGCTGCCGTAACCGCAGTGCTATGTACAAAACTGTGGCAGTCTTTTCCCCTTGATGCTGTCTCTCGAGAGTTTGAATGCTGCGTGTCATGTCTTATGAGCGTGAGCGTATGTTTATTAAATCATGAAGCTATTGCAGCCTCGCGAATCTAATGTACAAGAGAAGAATGTCTGCATCCTCAGCGTATAAGCTGTCTGCAAGGCACTATTCTTATATACATAAATCTCTTACAATACAATTTGGCGGGGTCCGAACTCGGTTTTCTGAGTAACGTGCAACAACCGATTTAATGTGTTTTCTGAGGTGCCTGATATCTCAGGCAGAAGGCCATCAGGCACCAGCCGTGCCAAGGAGGTGATTAATTATGGATCGATGGGCGGTTGACGCGTGACGTGACGCGAAGAACAGTGCGGTGCTAGCAGTAAATGAGGTATCTTAAAAAAAAAAGGGTAAAAAAAAGGCAGAGCTATGTCAAAACCGTGGCGCATGGCGCATTTTACCCTCAACCGTTTGTTATCAACTCTTCGCTGCCCTCCCCTTTATTAGATTTCGCTCTGGACAACAAGCTTCTGTCCATTTCGTTCTTCCCTTTGCCCCTCTTCTAATTCCATCATCGCGCAGGCCGAAATATTCAGCACCAAGGTGGAAGAGCTTGCTGTGACTGAACACGTTCAACTGTTCCGGCTGCCCCCAGCTCCTGGCGAACCGACGCCATGGCAGACATCAAGATCGAAGCCAAGCTCTTCCAGGAGCGTGTCTCCGATTTCACTAATGCCTGGAAGGCCGATGTGAAGCGCGCTGGTGATGATGGCGTCTTCGGCGGCGTGGGATCCATTCTGATTATGATGGGCAAAGTCGAGGACATGCCCGAGTATCACAAAAACAACGCCATGCATGTCAGTCTCGGAACGATTGCTTTTCTTTTCATCGATCCTTTGATTCATTACAGAATGCTAATCTGCACACTCCAGGTCTGGCTGCTTGGCTACGAGTTTCCGACAACGATGATGCTCTTCACGACGGAAACGCTCTACATACTCACTACGCAGAAAAAGGCGAAATACCTCGACCAGATTAAAGGCGGGCGCTTTCCCGTCGAAGTGCTGGTTCGCGGAAAAGATGCGGCAGAGAACGAGAAGTTATTCTTGAAGATTGTCGAAAACATCAAGGGCGCCGGCGTATGTTCTATCCTCATTCTACACTTGTTCTACACTTGTCCCCTCCTACCTCAAGTTGTCTCCAAATTAGCGCCGTGGCCTTGCTGACATTAATTTCACCAACAGAAGAAGCTCGGCGTAATCACTAAAGATACTTCCCGCGGCCCGTTCGTCGATGAGTGGAAAAAGGTGTTCGAGGAGAACGGCAAAGATATTGAGTCTGTCGACATCAGTCTTGCCCTCTCGACGGCCGCCTTCGCCGTCAAGGACGAGACCGAGTTGCGTGCTATGCGAACATCGTCGCGGGCCTGCGTGGCTCTCATGCATCCTTATTTCCTCGACGAGATGTCTGACATTCTTGACCAAGACAAGAAAGTTCGCCACGGCGATCTTGCCGACAAGGTCGAGAAGATGCTGGACGACAAGAAATTCTGGAAGACGGTTGAGCTGCCAAACAAGTCCAAGCTACCTGCCGAGTTCGACGCCGATCAGCTGGACTGGGTTCTGGGCCCCATCATCCAGAGCGGCGGCAAGTTTGATGTGAAGTGGCAGACGGAAGTAAACAACGACTACTTGAAGCCGGGCATTATCATTGCCGCGATGGGCTTGCGCTACAGATTCTACTGCTCCTCCATTGCCCGGACCTTCTTAGTCGATCCCAACAAGGCACAGGAAAGCAACTATCGCCTTCTCACATCAGTCCACAGCCTTGTCCTGAAGGAGATCAGCGACGGCGTCGGCTGTCGGGATGTATACGCGAAGGCGTTGAGCTATGTCAAGAGCAAGAAGCCGGAGTTGGAGAAGCACTTCGTCAAGAACATTGGATATGGAATCGGCCTTGAAAACAAGGATTCGACACTCATTCTGAACGCCAAGAGCACCCGGACGCTTAAGGATGGCATGACCCTTTGTATCACCACAGGCTTCAGCGACATCGAGAATCCACAGGGCAAGGAAAAGAGCGACAAGCTCTACTCGCTAGTGATCACCGACACCATCCGTGTGACAACCAGCGAGCCCGTGATCTTCACGGGTGACGCACCAAGCGATGCCGACGCCAGCTCCTTTTTTTTCAAGGACGACGAAGAAACACAGCCAACGCCGAAGAAGGAGAAGAGGGACTCTCGCGTGGGTGCTGTGGCTACTAAGAACATAACCAGCACCCGCTTGCGTTCCGAGCGGACTACGCAGGTGGACGAGGACGTGGAGAAGCGCCGCCGGGAGCACCAGAAGGAGCTCGCAGCCAAGAAGCAGCGAGAAGGGATGGATCGCTTTGCCGAAGCCACCGGTGACCAGAACGGCAAAGAAGTAAAAAAATTTAAGCGCTTCGAGTCCTACAAGCGGGACAACCAATTCCCATCAAAAGTGCGCGACCTGGGCATTGTTGTGGACCAGAAGAACAATACTGTCGTGCTACCCATCATGGGCCGCCCTGTGCCTTTTCATATCAACACGATAAAGAATGCCAGCAAAAGCGATGAGGGCGACTGGTCCTTTTTGCGGATCAACTTCCTCTCGCCTGGTCAAGGCGTTGGCCGCAAAGACGACCAGCCGTTTGAAGACGCCTCAGCCCACTTTGTGCGCAGTTTGACTTTCCGCTCCACCGATGGTGATCGGTACACCGACATCTCCAACCAGATCGCGAGCATGAAGCGTGATGCTATCAAGAAAGAGCAGGAGAAGAAGGATATGGAAGATGTAGTCGAACAAGACAAGCTGATCGAGATCAGAAGTAAGTTTGCGCGCCCTTAGCTCCGCCTAGTGCTGCAGCACATTAACATATGCTAACTCTATTCAAAAAGATCGACGACCGGCGGTTCTGGACAACGTGTTCATCCGTCCGGCTATGGAAGGTAAGCGTGTCCCTGGCAAGGTCGAAATCCACCAGAACGGTATTCGATACCAGTCGCCACTCAGCACGCACCAACGCGTGGACATTCTGTTTTCCAACGTCCGCCATCTCTTCTTCCAGCCGTCGCAGCACGAGCTCATCGTGATCATCCATATTCACCTTAAGGACCCGATCATCATCGGCAACAAGAAGAAGACCAAAGATGTGCAGTTCTACCGGGAAGCAACCGACATTCAGTTTGATGAGACAGGCAACCGGAAGCGCAAGTACCGTTATGGCGACGAAGATGAGTTCGAGGCCGAGCAGGAGGAGCGGCGGCGGCGCACCGAGCTTGACAGACTCTTCAAGGGCTTTGCCGAGAAGATCGCAGAGGCTGGCCGGAGCGAGGGCATCGAGGTGGACATGCCAATCCGCGAAATTGGATTCAATGGCGTGCCATTCAGGAGCAATGTCTACATTCAGCCGACGACGGAATGTCTGATCCAGCTGACGGAGCCGCCCTTCATGGTGATCACGCTCGAAGACATCGAAGTGGCACACTTGGAGCGCGTGCAGTTCGGGCTAAAGAATTTTGATCTCGTGTTTATTTTTAAGGATTTCACGCGCCAACCCTTCCACGTCAACACGATCCCCGTGGAGTCTCTGGAGGACGTCAAAGAGTTTCTCGACTCGTCCGATATCGCCTTTACGGAGGGACCTCTCAATCTCAACTGGCCTACCATCATGAAGACGGTGACAGCTGACACGCACCAGTTCTTTGCAGATGGTGGATGGGCATTTTTGCAGAACGAATCTGATGATGAGGGCGGCGACGAGGAAGAGGAGGAAGAGAGCGCGTTTGAGATGAGCGACAGCGAGCTGGCCGAGCCATCCGAGTCAAGCGAGGAAGACTCAGACTACGACTCCAACGCGTCGGCAGATGCCAGCGAGGAAGAGGCGAGTGACGAGGACGATGGCGAGAGCTGGGACGAACTGGAACGCAAGGCAAAAAAGCGCGATCGCGAAAGTGGGCTACAGGATGACGAGGGACGGAGCGGCGGCAAGAAGCGAAAGCGGTAATAGGCAGAAGACGAGTTCGTCCAGGAGACAGCTACTTTTTTCTGGACAAGGTTAGTGTTCGGTGAATGGCGATTGACTCTACATTTAAAAAAAATGGAAGATGAACAGACGAGATGGTTGTACCGTTACTTGACCTTTTTTCTCTTTCGTTATTGTTTTTTTCTTTCCTTCGTTTGTAAAACCAAAATGCCCTCTAGTTCTACTGTTTTTGTTTATCTTGAGATCTTTGCTATATTGAGATACGAGTTCTAAGTTCCACATGCGTCATCCATAAGGCGTTATCGCGTTTGCAAATGCAAAACGCTGCTGGTTATTGATACTCCAGCCATTCGCCCACCGAAGCGAGACAGCACTCTGTTTTCAATACTTCGTGGTGATCTCGTAGCAGTAGATAGAATGCCACCATTTCAAAGCTAAATAAATGTGTTTCTTAAGACGCAAATCTACCGCAGAAAACATAACAGAAATTCAGAGACCCTTTGTGAAAATAAATGAAAGAAACGCCGACTCAACAAGAGAGCTAAATAGGATAATAATATGGACAGGGCAAAAGAAAAAGGAAACGGCCTAAGAAGCCAACTTTGAGATAGAGTAGACAGCAGCCACCTCAGAGATGCCTAATGCAACATGTTTCCTTGGTCTTCCTCGTCGTTCTCCATCTGTGGCATTTGGCTTTTTGCAATCAGAGCTGGCTTTTGGTGGAGGAGCGGAAGGGAATGAAAAGTCAAATGTAAATTCCGCAGACGCATGAACAAGAAAGACGAACCCACGAAAACCAAGATACAAAGGAAAGGGAAAGGTGGAAACAACTCTGCACAAGCAAAAGACCAGATAAACCCTAAAACATACAAAATAAATCAAATCAGAATTCTTTACATGCCTCCGCAGCAGCGGCTGCTCTTCTGGCTGCTGCCGCCGCCACCGCCGCCCCCGCCGCCCTTGTTGTTAAGGAACTCGCTGGCGCTGGTGTACGATTGGCGCAGGGGAGCTCTCTACGCTCCACTGCCTCCGAGATCACGGCCTGAGGCCAGCACGGCGCCGCCGGCGCCGCCAGCATTTTGCCGAGAGGGGGCAGGCGCATTATTCCAAGACAGGTACGTATGGTCACCAAGTTTTCTAAGCAGTTAGCAAGAGACAAGCTTGTATTGTACAGAGACTCTCGAGTCCGAGGAAAGAGAAGGAGAAAACATACCTGGGCTTGATCATATGCGTGACAGTGAACACGACCCCGAGCAAAATGCAAATACCGCCGACCACTAGATATGCGATGCCCAAAAAGGGATTGCGGCCACCCATGACGGTCCGCGTTGAGATGATGATGGACTTTGTGCCGTTGAATTCGTCCACGGGGAAGAAATTCACAATGTCTACCTGGTAAGTGCCGCTCCGCATGGGAGCCGTATCGTTGCGCTGCGCCAGCTTGCTGAAAGTAGGCAGGCCGGCTGTGCGCATCCATACCATGAACGGCTCGTCATCGGCAAGATTCGGCGGGGGGTTCGAGTCGGTGTAACCGTGAGGGTAGCGGTGGACCCAGTTGGGCGGAGGGGCAACATCCGAGAATTTCATGGTCGAGGGAAAGTTACCATACAGAGCCCGGTCGGAATTCCAGGCGATATTCGTGTTGTTCTGCATGACGTATGTCTCGTTGTCGCCGCTGCCGCCTTGCACATTGAGCAGCACCGGGCTAGTGAAGGTGTCATTGAACAGAGAATTCGCGATGAGACCGCAAGGGTAATACGGAGCGCCTGTCGCGTTCAGATCCAGCGGGCCGCAGCTGGATGATTTGACGCTGGAGTTGTCAAACGCGTCGCCTTTGAGCTGCTTGTCATAGAAGCTATTGACATAGCGACGGTGGTTCTGGTAGAAGTTGGTAAGGTGATAGTAGAACAAGACCGGCGGGCTCATGTCCTCAGGAATGTCAAACTGCAGGCTGCACTGCTGAATGTCGCCTGGCACAGGCACGCCATCATAGGTGACGGTTACGGGGGTGCGCTTCCACATGGCAGACGATTTAGTAGCGTTGCTCGATGACTTAAACTGCATCTCGACGTTGTCGGCAGGCATGGTCTCGAACCCATCTGTTGGAGCATCCTTGTAGCACGTAGTGTAGTCGAGCTGGATCATCTGAACCTGGGCGCTGGCATAGAGGAGCACGCCGCCGATGGGAGCGAAGATGATGCCGATGGCAAAGAAGAGGGGGAGGACCGTCTTGGGCGTCAAAATAGGCCTATTGGAGAGAAGATCTTTGTGAGCACTGCTATCATCATCGACAGCTACATTTGAAAGGGATTCTAGACGACAACTTACTGCCATGCCTTCAACCGTTGTTGCCGAAACGCAGTGTCTGACCAGGGAGAAAGGTTATTGTTAGTATGAAAATTCACATCCGGATTGCCAGGATTCTTTACCCAGAGACATAGAATCTCTCGTGTTTGCGCAGGCATCGATAGTAATCACATACTTGCTGGCCTCTTGCTCTTCTTCTTTTCGGGGATCTTCGAGTCGCTCTCGTTTGACGCAATAGAATCCGGGTGGTTGTCGTGGCCCAGGTCGGCTGGGTCGTCGTCCCGACTGCGTGCCATCGTCGAAGACGTGAAAATAGGATGATTTTAGGATGTTCCGTCTCTGAGCACAAGAAAGGATCGTTCGCGTTGTTGTTTGTTCTCTCTTTTAGTCGGATGCTTCGGGAATTTGCATCTTGATCCTTTGTCAACCCTGGACAAGTATGGTTTTGAAGGGGCTCAGAGGACTTGCGCAGTGGCCACTCGCTGTAAGACAATGCCAACACGAGGACGCCAGCCTGTGGCACCCCTTGCTCAGCCACAACCACGTCTCGGATTTGCGCTGAATGGGGCAGTTAATAGTCACGTGATTAGACAAAAACAAAAGCGTACGAATTTTACGGAGTACCAATAGCTAATTTCTTACATAATATATAAATGTCTCCTAACATACTTCACAAGTTCCAGGTTTCTTGCAGCAGTTTTCAGCATTGGCCAGGCCAAACAGACACTCGCAATTGATAAGACGGCCACGCAAGGGCAAGCACAGGGCATTTGCAGCCGAAATAAATTGGATCGAAGATGCCACGTGATAGATGCAAGCGAGCTCGCAAGACATTGCCAGCGAGTAGAGGCACGACTACTCGCAATCTCTTATTTGCCAAGGTGATATCCATGAAGAAGGCTTGCTTTGCATGAAAGAAGTATCTCCTTGGGTCTCGCTAAAGGTTGCCCCCCTCCTCTTCTGAAAACGACAATGCAAACACTGTGGGTACAGTGGACAGGACACTAAGCGGAACGGAGCAGGCACTGTCCAGTCCAAACACGTACAGCCCTGTTTTTATCCCTTTTTCCCGCACGCGTAGATTTGCTGCACAGAAGCTCCAGAAGCCATTTCCAAAGGATGCGGAGGAGGGTGGCGCATAGTGGTCTGTGCGTCTTCTAGAACCATTCCAGCGCGTGCAACTGGCCTTCTTTTTGTGGTCGCTGCGGTTGTTGGGTTAGTTGATGAGGGGCTGTGACGGTCAACCACGACGGAAGTAACGACAGAGCAGTAGCAACAAGTAGGAGAAATAGCAGAAGTAGCAGAAGTAGCAGAAAGCACAAACTTCCACATCTGGAAAACATGGGACAGAGGCTTGAACGCACCTTCCCTTGACATTCATTACTGTGAGTTCTTTCCTTCTTTCTTCTTCTCCTCCTCCTCCTCCCCCCCCACATACCGCCTGCCCAAAGCTTCTGCTGCTGCCCTGCCTTCCCGCCCGTGTGTCCGCCTTTCCATTTCCATTGATTGATTTCGCCTTTCCCCTTTTTTCTCGTCTTGACCCTCTCTTCTGTTTTCTTTCTGAACGCCTCCCTTAGTGTCTCTCTCTTTCTCTCTCCCTCCCTTCACTTTCTCTTCCAAGAACCCCCCACCCTCAGCTAAGAGTGAACAAAGAAAAGAAGTCATCTCAAGCTTTCAGACATCTAAAAGGCCAGGCCACACACAAAGACCACAAGTACTCGCACTCAGATAAGCCGTGGGTAAGGTTCATCCCGTTGGTTTTGTTTCTCGTCATCCAAACCATCTATCCATCCACACCTTTACCTTGCCTGCCTTCTCTCCTCCACACCAGGTCGCCCCTCTTTGTCGCCACCGAAAACACAGACACATTTCCTTTCTTTCTCGCTGCTCCTTTTCTTTCTCCATCACAATCAAGTCGACAAGTTGTGGCATTGCAGCCATTTGTGAATTCACAAGGAGGCTGGCTCCATTGCACCAATTCAAGTTGTACCTCCATCGCTCAACTGTAATACCCCTCTTTTGCGATTTGTTGCTTGCTTCGCTTCGTCAAAGCTGTCCAACGGCTGCGATATAAGAAATCCCTCGCTTGCCTCATCTATTCTTTGCCCCGCGGAGTCGTTGTCCGTCAACAGCAACAGAACTAGCTTTTGCTTACTTTTCGAGTTGTTCGTAAGCTCCATTTCCTTTTCATCTTAGACATCCACCGGTTCCCATCCTTGTTGTTGCATCTTCTTCCGCAAAAAAGGTTCCAAATCCGACATCTGTTATAGCTTGCTTGCCGGTATCCTTAAATCCCGCTTATCACAACCTGGGTCTTTGTCGATCTCTCTCTGGTTTTGCTCTAAAGCAAGAGTATACAAGACACAAAAAGAAGAGGAAGGAAGAACACTTCAAACTGCCGGCCAAAACCTCCCTGCTTCCAGTCTACACATAATCTACTTTCCAGCGCTTGTCTTTCTCGCGTTTGCTTAACCGCATTTTACGCTTGTAGCCGATCGCGTCATATCCTCTCTCTGCTCTGCTCCACTTGATCAATTCATGCTTTCGCTATACCAACCTAGCTGCAACGAGGCCAACTAACTAGCATTGCAGGGAAAGCGTCAGCGACATTGTCACGGAACACTCAGATATCGCGTGTTGCATCTCCTTTCCGAACCGACTGCGCTGCGCCGTGGTGTCTCATCTCACACTACTCAACTCCCTCTCCCAAGCTTTCCACCGCCTCCCTCTCTGCTGTATTCGAAGCCAAATCGCTATATCATCGTTACCACACGTTTAAACCTTTCTAAGATCCGTTCCTATCATGTCACACGGGGGCTTCACGAGCCCATTTGGGGCGAACGCAAATCCTTTTAGCCCCCAGCCTTCCGAGGGCGGTGCATCTCCAGGCATCATGCAACAAGTCATTGAGGAGGACGAGAATGATGTCGTCACTTCGCCGACATCGCCAAGCTTTGCGCTCAAGCCTGCCGTCGGTGGACCGTCCCGCAACATATTTGCGCACGATGGGTCTTCGTCTGATCCATTCTCCCAGTCCATCTTTGGGCGCTCTCCGCCTGCAACTGGCGAGTATCCAGCGCAGTATAACTTTGCTCGGCGTACATCCGTCTCGGCAGAGTCACTGAAGCCTGCTGCCGATTCGTATGACAACTGGAGCCCGCCTGTCCACCAGAAATCTGCCGAGCAGCTAGAGCGTCTCAAGCGTGCCATCCAAGGCAACTTCCTTTTCAGCCACCTCGACGAAGAGCAATCTGCACAGATTTTGGGTGCGCTGGTGGAGAAGCCGATTCCTACGAAGGGCATCAAAGTATGGTAGACACTGCCTCACTCTTCCCCTTCTTGTTCTGTGTATATGCTGACTGTGGCAAAGGTGATCACCCAGGGCGACTCGGGTGACTACTTCTATGTTGTGGAAAAAGGTCGATTCGACGTCTACGTGAACAGCACCGGCACGCTCCAGGCGGGCCCCGAGGGTCTGGGCCAGAAAGTTGACACGATTGAGGCCGGCGGCTCCTTTGGCGAGCTAGCGCTCATGTATAACGCACCGCGCGCTGCCACCGTCATGTCTACCGAGGCTCCTTGCACACTCTGGGCCCTGGACCGCCTCACATTCCGACGCATCTTGATGGAGTCCACATTTGCTCGCCGGCGCATGTACGAGAGCTTCCTCGAGGAGGTGCCGCTGCTATCCACCCTGACGCCATACGAGCGGTCCAAGATTGCAGATGCTCTAGAGACACAAAAGTTTGCACCGGGTGCCACCATCATCCGGGAAGGCGATCCAGGTCACTCGTTTTATCTAGTGGAGAGCGGCGAGGCCGACGTTTTCAAGACGGGTACCGAGCTCCCCGTTTTACATTATCAGAAAGGTGACTTCTTTGGTGAGCTGGCGCTACTTAATGATGCCCCACGAGCGGCGACTGTCGTAGCCAAGACCGAGCTCAAAGTAGCCACTCTAGGCAAATCAGCTTTCCAACGCCTTCTTGGCCCGGTAGAGGGCATCATGCGGAGAACGCGGTATATTGGGGTCAAAACTGGCGTGGAGGACCTTGACCCTTTGCGAACCTCGTGATCTGAACAAGGAGCTCAGATCGAACAATGGATGATATTTGGCTGACGTTTGATATAGCCCTGGGGTGCTTCGAGAGAGCCTCGACTCTCTCTTGGGATAGACAGACTGCAAGGAAGGGGTGGATCTAACAAAAGATTGCGAATCGAAGGTTTCTGCTGCGACTTTTATGCGGTTGGTATGGAAGAAATCTGCTTTAGTTACTTGGCACCGAGTTTCTCTTTCTACCTTGTGTCTTTATTTCCTGTTTGTTTTCATCGGGGCTTATTTCTCTATTCTGTGGTAAGCACGTCTGTACATGTTTTGGCAATTCTAAGGAAGAATGGCTCGACATATGTTGCCCAATGGGGGGAGGACTGTTGGCGGAGGCAGGCGTTTTAAGGATCAATTCTTTCTCTATTTAATGAATATTTTTGTCGTCTTTCTTTTCACTTCTCATCGCCCATCTGCAGTGTTACTTGCCAGACTGCGTCTTCTGAAAGATTAAGAACGAAGAAATAGCATGGCAAGGAAAGCAATTAGTTGATCTGCAGAGTAAACAAAATACAATGTAGTCCGTGGTTGAAATTTGATGTATGAACGCCCATTCCTTTCCCAACGCCAAGCGCCGTCCTCCATGTCAAAAGCTTATTTGGACCATCTCATTTTCACAACATTGTATGGCCGACTCCTGCTACGCTTCTCCTTCTATCTGCTTCTCGCTATTTGCTAAGCGTCGCCGTGTTTCCAGGATTTGCTGCCGCAGATCCTCAGCAGCTGCCTCTGTCTCGAGGACGCGTCCAACTCCTTGCCGCCAGGTAGCCTCCAGCCCTTGCAGCTCGCCGGCGACGGCCTGCTGCGCGCGCTGGCGTTGGAGGGTGATGACATCGATGTCGCGGCGGACGGCGGAGAGGGCGCGCTCGGTAGCCTGCAGGTCGGCCTCTGTCTGCCAGTTGCCTACGAGCCAGGCGTTCTTGCCGTAGCGGTCGAGCAGGGCGAGGTGCGTGCGGCGGCCGCGGAGGTAGGTCCGCGCGACGGCGGCGCGCTCGACGGCAGCGCGCAGCGCCGCGGGGTCCGTACCCGAAGCACCGGCGGCCGGCAGCTCCTGCTCCTCGTAGCGCGACAGGTCAATGGCATCCAGCCGCGCGCCCGACCTGGCCGCGCCAGCTCCTTCTTTCCCTACTTCTATCTCCCGCTGGCGGCCGGCCGCCACGCGGGCGACCTCAGCCTGCATAGCCTCAGTCAGATGCGGCTCGTAGGGTGGACGCAGCAGCGCGTGGTGCGGGTCGTCGGGAACACGGGCACGCTCCTCGGCCACGAGCGCCTCGGCGGCGGCGCGCTGGGCCGGCGTGGGCTCGGCGTCGACATCTGTAGAGCTGGTCAGCAATGTGAGGAAAACTCCAATAAAAAAAAAATAGAAACAGCTCTTGCTGTGAAGCAGCTACTCACAAGGGAGGGACTCGTGGACGCTTGTTATGTACGGCATCGTGGGCAAGCCAGCTGTGTACAAAGGCTGTGTTCGAGGGAGAGCCTTTTTGCTGGCTTTGCGACGTAGTTGCAAATTCAATGGAGCCGCGCCAGAAAAGCTATGCGGTGGAGAGCGGCAGAAAATTCGCGGTAGATTATGGCGGACGGGTGCCCCGTATTATTGCTAGGCGGTTACTTAATACCCCTGATGCTCAGCAAGTCGTGCCTATTAGTGCACTGATTTGCGCTTACTAGGTAAGAGATTCTATGGTAAAAAGGCTGGAGTTTCCACTGGACCAAGGACTTTCTGGCATCGTTACTGGCGGAGTAGTCCTTCAGCGGTCTGTTTCACGACTTGCTGTTGGCTGCTTCTAAGCATAGATTCGCCTCGGCGCCGCACAAAGTATGTATTCCCTTTTCCTGCTTGTCTCGTGCTCCGACCTATACGGCAAAAAGACCACTATCCGAGCAGTCAGTGCTCGAATACCTTACATTAGCGCATAAGCCTGTAGCGCCTTCTCCTTCGATTTATGCCCTACTAGCATACAGCGCGTTTGCAATAAAGGCCTCGTTACTTAGCCGTAATACTGTGCTGTCCAGCAAGTATAAGTCAGAGAGCGCGGCTGAGATTGCTTGTCACATGGGAAATTTGGCGAGCGGGGAAGTAAAAACTACTACAGCTTACTCGGAAGAAACGGTACACTTTAAATTGTAATCATCTACGTCGGCTACCCTTTCTTTCTACTACGTGTAGAAACGGTACAATAGCTCAATATGCGTGTCCGCATTTCGCCTCGAGTACTACTTTGGCGGGGCCGCACGCAGAAAACTAGCGGGCTCGGAACTGGTGCAACAAGCTGGTGCTCAAGAAGAACCTCTACGAGGGTGGCTCCATCAGGACAAATTTATTGACACCGCAAAACAGAATTCTCCCCGACTTCGACTTCAGAGCAAAAAAGTCATTATGTGAGTAGGGAATATTTCTTTTTATCGAAATAACCAAAATTCCTTAGATTCTGACTTTTTCGACTTGAATTTCTCTGCACTAGAAGCGCTTTTTCTTACCGTAAGAAAGAAAAGAATGAAAGAAATAGGTGGTGTGAAATGGGGCCCAGCAGTGGCTGTTTTGCGGTGTCAACAAATTTGTCCTGATGAAGGGTGGATATAACTAGGATTGAATTTGCTTGGTTCTGCAGTATACAAGTACAAGCATACACATAACCTAGGATCTGTCGCAATGGTAATTTCGCCAGCTTAGTGGAGACCAGGAATCTGGGGGAACCAAGTATACTTGTACATGGGCGCATACATGCTAGTAAGTGTTCATGTGAGCGCGATGGCATCGAAACCTGAAAATGCCGTATAAGCACAGGGGTTACAGTAAGATCCACGTGACTTGATTCGCTAAATTTCCTACGGGAGTCCGCCTGAGCTCTCGCCGAGGTTCACATGTCTCGCCGCATGGCTGACCGTGTAGCGTCATCGCAAACAGAAGCTAAAAGAAGGAGCCGAGCAGCACCTTCTTAATGCCTTCGTTTCCGCTACTTTTGTTTCCACACTTTTATTTTCCTTTTTATTTCTGACCCTTCCTCTTCTTTCTCTTTCCCTCCTCTCTTTATTCTCTCATCATCATATATTGCATTGGTTAATTCTCCTGCCAGCAACCAAAGCATCATTTCGTCAAAAGCTCGCTCGCCTCCTTTCTGCCAATCTCACAACATGTCTCTCCAAAGCGGTATGTTTAGGATTCGGCAGATATTCTGTCATCGAACCACGCATGTCTACAGTGTCACTAATCTGTGCTCCTCTAGACAAGTTTCCCTCGTCGGTGGTCTTCGACGCCATCAACGACGCTTTTAAGCTGAGCGAAAAGGACCGCAAGGATGCCATCAAGCAGGGCAAGGCTGTTTTTGGCATCACGCTCAAGAACAAGGCCGGCGAGACCGACAGCTGGTTCATCGACCTTAAGAACGAGGGCAAGGTGGTCAAGGGTCTCGACAAGTCAGATGGTAAGTCCTAGAAATCACACCAGAGCCCCCTCTCCCTCCGACTGCTCAGATCGGACCGCTCCGCTTGTCAGGCCTGACCTGCTGACAACTTCCAGTGGAACTCCGCCTCTCCGACGACGACTTCGGCAAGCTCGTCCTTGGTAAGGCCAAGGCGCAGTCTCTGTTCATGTCTGGAAAGCTCAAGATCAAGGGCAACGCCATGAAGGCCGCCAAGCTCGAACCGATCCTCAACAAGGCGCGCCCCAAGGCTAAGCTGTAAAGGAGAGCAATGGAGAATACTCCCCACACCTACGTATAGATACCAGGAGATGCAAGCAGACGGCTTTGGGGGAAATAGACGGAATGAGCTGGACGTCGGGATCCAATTGGTTTTGGCTTGGCCTGCGATGAACCGCAGTCGGCCTCATGGGGGCTAGAATAGGACGGTTTAGCCAGTTTCTCGTGCTTACCTCTGAGCGCTGTACAAACTACTTGTTTTACTTTTTGTTGCATTTTTTATTCCGCTTCCGTTACCTAGTTCAATAGAACATTCAAGCACGATCGCTCTACCCTTGCTTATATTCTTGCTATTCTTGACTTCTTATTAAGGAGTCTTAAAAAATTTGGTCTGCAGGCTTGGGTCTGTGAGAAGCCGATGAATAATCAAGACACTTGCGTGTCTTACATGTTAATAAACATTCACGGCGATGGGATCCTAAGACTGGCTTACATAGAAAGCGACTTGTTTTTGCTTTTGGTTACAGCCACTATTGTTACAGGTGGGTCTCACAAGCAGAAACTGATGACATAGGTGTTCTGCTGTGAAGAACTTACGTATTCTTGTTTCGGTCATTCTTGCTCATGAAAGACGATTACATGTCGTGGTAGCTAAGCAAAGAGCAGTCATGCAAACGCAATAAGATGTAAAAATCCGAGACCAACTTGCTAGCCGAGACACAAAAGTGAATAGTGCGCGTGTAGGTAAAGGATACCTCAGGTACATGCCTACAAGGGCGGCTTAAGCATGGAGGGTAATAAGTGCCTTTGTGCTAAGACCTGCAAGGGACCCTGCCTGAAGCTCCCCCCAGAAGACAAAGCTATTGTCGCGGGATCAGAATGTAACTAAAGGGGTCCTAGCTCTCGTAGTTTACGCTCGCTTTATTGCACACCCAATTCTTCCCGCTTCCTTCCTCGTTTAGTCTTAGCGACCCTCTTTGGCTGGTCAGTTCACTTTGTTTTTCACACAACCCCCGTCCCCCGTTCCCTCCTTCCCTCCCCTTTACTTTGCACGCGCCACATCACCACCAATATTTTCCTAGGCTTGGTCCGCCAATTTTTTTTTTTTTTTTTCCCGTCGCGACCTCATCCACCATTGCATCGCGCATCTCCCATCAACGCGATCCGCTCCTTTCCCTTCCTTTCCTTTCCTTTCTTCCATTTCTTCTTCTTCTCATCACTATCAGATTTTCTTTCATTTCTCTCCATTTCCTTTTTTTTATTGTCATCATCACCTTTTCATCGACAGGGCTTCATGAATTCCACCTGAGCCTTGCCGCCGCTGCCGCTGGTGCTTTTGAAGCCTTATTGCCGCCCATTGTTGTCGCTTTCTACCCATCGGGAAATTCTCTGAAAAGCAGTGCCTTCATCTCATGGCAGTCATGGAGACTCCCCAGAAGCGTCAAAAATCCTGGTTTAGCAGCATAACTGGGTTAGTGAGCGGCGGCCGCTCCTCTCATGAAGAGGCTTCATCCTCCTTCGCGTCCTCTGCTGCCATCTCCAGTGCCGCAAGGACGAGCGCGTCAACCGTCAATGGCAACCGAGCCTCGTCCCGTCTGCGGCTGACTCGGCCAGACGAAGACACCCTGGCGCGTCATTCGGGAACTTTCTCGGCACCGCCTGTCGAATCACCTGAAAGCCCAGTAAAGCGTGCCTCTCCGACCCTGCTTGCACAGCGGAAACTCCACGATCGCGTACAGGGTCCATCGGGGCGTGTGGGCTCCTCATCTGCTGTTGGCCTCGCCAACAACTCTGCATCCAACGCGCAAAGCTTCAGCAGCAACTACAATGCTACTGGTGTCAGCAGCCGGTTTGCATCGACCCCAAGAAGAACGAACTTCTCTTCTGCGACCACACCGCGAAACATGTTCCGAGACTCCATCGCACGAGAGATGCCCGCCTTCACGTTCACGCCGCGTGTTCCTCCCAACACACTGCGCGGCAGCTTCCCAGCCACGACGCCTGGTCGATCGTATCGTGCTCCTGGCATCGAGCTGAGTGCACGGGATATGGCCAAGATTTCTTCTAGCGACCTCTTCACAATGAAAATCCCAGACCCCGATCCGACGCTGAGTGGCGAGGCCATTGCAAACATGGTGCCAAAAGACCTCAAGGCCGGCAGTCGCTCGGTCTACGCCAACGAATACTTGGCGCACCTCTGCCCACCAGACTTCAATGAAGAGCAGCGAAACCAGTTCTTCTGCATTCTGGATCTGCGCCGGCTCAAATACGCCGCAGACGAGGTTTTCCTCAAGAAGGACTGGAAACTAAACATCCTCAACTTTGCCAAGGAGTACGAGAAGAACCGTAGTTTGATTATGTTGCGCTACGGTCTCTACGAATTCAAGACGGTCAAAGTGTCCAAAGACATCTTCCAGAAGTGGAAGGCTGCCAACAACATACCTGATATGGAGGATGACAACGCATATGAAGATGTGCTCTTCCATGCAAAGCCGGCCGACCTATCTAAGACGGCCAAAGCCGGATCGTTGTCGTCCAAGCCGAATGGCACGGAGGGTATTCTACGTACGGGTAAGAGAAAGGCACAGGATAACATTGATCCCATGTCTACTGCGAACAACACCTCCACATTCGCGTCGACCAACAAGCGGTCACGCCCGCTTGAAGGCTCCTCTAGAGTGGAGCGACCTGCTGAGCGTGAGCCTCTCGCGGAGACTAGCACTCCTGCACTGAACAAGGCCAAGCGGAAAGCAACAGGCACGACTGGTGTAGATCAGATCCAACGTGCTAAAATGCAAAAGCCAACTCCCAACACAACTCCCGCCGCTGCACCGTCCGCGACAAAATCGTTCCTCGAGAGGGTGGCCAACTCTCCTGCGAAGGAAGACTCCTCTGCAGCTGCTGCTGCCACTCCTTCTATCCACGTGTCCAAGCCGTCTTCAGATAGCGGCTTATCTTCCAAGCCTTCTTCTCTGTTCAAGTCTAGTACCTTTGCACAGCCTGCTAAATCATCCTCTACTCCGAGCTTGGCACGATCCGTTTTAGAGAGTGGTCTGAAGGCAAATACGGCTCAAAATAATAACATCTTTGGGTACCTGTCGGACGCTAGCTCCGCGAAGGGGAGTGGCAATGATAACGCAGATGCCGATGCTGAGGACACCGATGAATCAGATGGACAAGAGGAGTCAGAAGCACAGGAAGCAAGTGACGGCCACAGTGCTGCTGCTGGAAGCGGCGGCGGCGCGACTCCTCAGCCCTCGTCGGCGTCCTTGTTTTCTGTGAAGCCCGCAAGCAGTGCACTCACAGGCGCAAATGGCCTGCTAGGTGCTGGCTCGAGCGCCTCCTCGGAAGCATCAGAAGCTGCCCCGGGACGCAGTCTCTTTGACCGCATCAATAAGGACACCGATGGTCAACCGATTCGCTTGTTCGGCAGTGAGAATGCTCCCTCCTCGTCTCTTTCAGCCCCGCTATTTGGCAGCAAGCCAACATCTGAACGGGCTAGCCCGGAGAAGGAATCGGCACCCTCGCCCTTCCCTCCCGCGAACAAGACTTGGACGCCTGATAGCCCGATCAAGTTTGCTCCCACCAGCACGAGCGTCCCATCCGCGACAAAATCCCTATTTGGAGCAGCCTCTGTTCCTGCGGCTTCTGCTCCTGCGGCTTCTGCGGAAGGAACCAAAGCTGCTACCGAGTCTTCGCCTTTTAAATTTGGCTCGGCGGCTCCATCATCCAGCACTTCTGCGGCTGTGACCTCCACGCCTAGCGTCGCTTCTCCAAGCACGCAACCCGCTGCTGCTCCCCTCTTCGGCTTTTCAAGCAAGCCAGTAGAAACGAGCACAGCACTGTCTGCTACCCCCGCTGCTGCATCCTCGCTTTTCGGCGCAACGAGTGCAACAACCTCAAACAACGCTGGGTCTCTCTTCGGAAAGGCCCCAGAGCAAAAGTCATCTTTAGGCACTGCATCCGCAACTCCTGCTGCTACCGGTTCTTCAACAGCAGCCCCATCTCTCCAGTCGCAAACCTTGTTTGGAAAGGCGCCTACTCCTGCAACATCAGCGCTGGGTCTTAAGCGGACTGCTGATGATACGCCGGCACCGAGTTCGACATCCGCTTTCACCGGCACAAGCGCTACACTTTTCGGCGCTGGTGGGAAGAGCAGCTCGTCTGGTGGGGATGAACCGCAGGCAAAGAAGACGCTGTTTGGAGGTTCATTTGGCAACAGTTCCACTGCTGAAGCCACATCGTCGTCCACAACGCCGCTGTTCTCATTTGGGGCACCGAAGCCAAATGGGGATGCTGAGAAAGACAAACCTTCTGGAATATCAGATGCTTCGAAGCCACCAGAAGTCAAGCCGCTATTTGGAAGCACTACCAGCACCAATTTGACCGAGCCGCCTAAGGCGCAGCCTCTGTTTGGCGCTACGACTACGGCCAGTGGCTCTGGCGCAGCAGGGTCTATCTTCAATTTTGGCACCAATAATAGTGCTGCCGCTCAGCCATCTTCAGGCGCGCCTTTGTTTTCGTTCGGTTCGTCTGATTCCCAGAAGCAGACAGGCGCAGCGCCTTCCCAGTCTTTTACGGGCACTCCCAGCTTTGGCGCCGGCGGCAATGGTACGGGCTCAGCGGGTTCTTCTTTTACGTTTAGCGTTGGCGGTGCGGGTGGCGCGCAGTCTTTCCACAACCCTTTCGCTTCAGGGGGTGGAGACTCTTCGTCCGCCGCGACTGGGGCGCCAGCCTCTTCAAGCTTCACCTTCGGCGCGGGTGCAACGAATGGCGCCTCAAGCAGCGCCACGCCGTTCCAGTTCGGAGCTAACACCAGTACCACGACTGCACCTGAATCAGGGTCCCTGTTTTCCTTCGGTGCTGGTGCCTCGCAGCCTTCTACGCTAGCTGGCAGCTCATTCTCGACGTCAGGCAATAATCTCTTTGGTAACAACGCAGCTTCGTCCTCCGGTAATGCGCTCGGGTCTTCTTCGATGTTTAGCTTCGGAGCCGGATCTTCCTCGTCCCAACCAACCAGTGCTCCTCTATTTGGGCAGCAGAAACCGGCCACCGGGGCCCCTATGTTCAATCTCGCCCCTCCCGTGGGCGGAACATCTACAGGTACTAGTGAGTTCTCTCCCACCCCCCTGAAGCCTGCCGGAGTGTTTGTCGCACGAGCAGACAAGACGATGTCTCGCATCAGTTATTTCAGTGTTTAAAACATGGTCTAACGGTGTCTGTTCTGTAGACACCCCCTTTACCAATCTCGGTGGCGCCTCTAGCCTGGCTACTACACCGGCCACTGGCACTCCCGAGCCTGGTGCCACCCAAGACAATACGGATAATTCTGGACACCAGGCTGACGGAGATGAGGCCCCACAGGAACAAATCAGCTTAACCGAAGGCGGGCCGGGCGAGGAGGACGAGGCCGTCGTCCATGAGGTGCGCGCGAAAGCCCTCCGGCTCGTGACCGCCAAAGACGAATCAGAAGAGAGCGAGTCTCCGTCGTCCGCCTCTGCCAAGAAGAGCCCTTGGAAGACCGAAGGCGTCGGCCCCCTGCGCGTCCTGAAGCACAAGGCCACCGGAGCTGTCCGGCTTTTGCTGCGGGCAGAGCCGCGTGGCAATGTGGCCCTTAACAGGGCGCTCCTCCCCGATTTTAGCTACAAGCCCGAGCCTAATGCTAAATACGTAAAATTGACAACTGCCAACGAAGCCGGCAGCGGCCTTGAGACTTGGATGTTGCAAGTTAAGACGAAGGAGGCAGCACAGAGTCTGGCGGAAGCACTTGAAGCAAATAAGACTGCCAATAAGAAGTAATCGCAGAGTCTGGGAAGATAGAATAAAATCTACACTGGGAAGGGGAGTTACTTTTTTTTGCCTTGCTGCCAATTTTCTCCAACACATACATGAGTTTTTTCTTTTGACTTCCTACAGCAGCATTTGCTCCCCTTTTCCCCCTTTTCCCGTTTGTTCCATCATGCCATCTTTCACTTCACCACGTTACCCTTCCACCCAGCATCACCTCATTATCCCCTACATCCCTTTTTAATGCTTATCATTTGCTATTGCGAAGGTGTTTTTTCTGCCTCTGCTTTTTTTCTAGGAGTTTTTTATAGGAGTTTCGGACCAAGCATCATCTTATTCTTCCAAGTTTCGTACAGAAATCTGCACGCTGGGAAACCGCAATTCATCGGAATTAAAATATAACAGGCAGCATTTGTGGCGGGTGTCCAAGAGAAGGGGAGAGAGGCTATCATCGCCATGTTTTTATCGCATATTCAAGTTCAAGAGGAGGGGCCAAGTGGCCAGAGGGTACCGAGATGGGAGCATTTTGTATGCAGCTGGTTTATTGCCCACTACAATTTGTTCATCCCCTAGATTGTACGTTGTTGTATTTTAGAAAACAATGCAGAAAGTATAAAGCTGAGTGCCCGCTGTTCTTACTAGCCCTATTCGATTTGTTCTTCACTGTGACTCCATTTTGATAAAATGCCACCGTCTTTTTCGAATCAGCCCGTCTTTCTTACAGCGATGCTTCGCGTCATCGCCCTCCGTACCGTATGAGCTGGCTTCATGCCCCTTTGAGCAGCACTTGCTTTTCTTTCTTCAGCTGAGCAACGAAGCTGACCGGCACCTTTAGGGTCTGTGCAACAATGTCCGCGGGTGTCAGCGCCAGCCACTGCGTCAGCGAGATGTCGGCAACGCGCTCCGACTTGTAGATTTCGATCCACACAAGGTCTTCATCGGACGTGTTTTCGATGTAATGGCTGGGATAGTTAGCATGCGACGAACCTCAAGACACTGCAGGAGAGAGGAAGAAAAGTGGGAGGGAGGACCCTGAATTGTCCGGGAAGGCCGCCGTATCACCTGGCCCAAAATCGAATGTGCGCGCATTCCCACTGCCAATGAACACTGTAGCACGTGCTGCTCCTCGGTGGAAGTAAAGCCATTCCTCGGCCTGTGACATCTTGTTAGTCTATGGTGACGGCTTGTATGCAGAGGAAGCAGAGAGCAATTTTGCCGATCTGGCCCAGAAACGAACATTTGGATGCCAATGCATCTCCCGCAGGCCACCCGGCTTCAGAGTGACCACGGTGGCAGCGATCGTCTTGGCGATGGGGAAGTTGCTCGAGTCGATTTTGTGCAGTGTGCCGCCGCCGCCGGGCGCAGCGTCGGGGGCGTGTGCAAAGGTGCGGTACACAAATGAGTCAGCGGAAGACGTGTTAGCAGAAGCGGTGCTAGTGGATGCATTTGTCGCGGGGGCCACGGTAGTCGTCGCATTGACAATGTACGGGTCGGGGGTGGGCAAGTGGTCGAAGACGGACGCATTGACGCCAAAGTTCTTGGCCAGGATGGCGCGCGGGGTGTGCGCCAGCCAGTCGTCGACCATGAACGTGGTGCCGACCTTGTCAAAGTCGGCGTCGTCAAAGACGAGCAGGAACTCGTTCTCGTCCGCCAGCCCCTGAACCGTGTGCGCCACGCCCTTGGGGAAGTACCACACGTCGCCGTAGCCGAGCGTCTCGACCTGCTTCTGGCCGTGCTCGTCCACGGTGGCGATGAGGACCGAGCCCGCATACACAAAGCCCCATTCGGCCTGCCCGGTGCGGTCAGCATCCTGGATGGTTCGTGCCGCGCGCGGCGACAGAGAAGACGAAGGAACAGAAGACCCGTCGGGGAGAGGGGCCGCCTACCACTCGGTGCCAGTGCATCTCGCGTATCGCGCCCTTGTGCAGGTGCTGCTGCGCGGCCGCCACGGAGCGGCTGGACGGCAAGTCGGTGACGACCTGCTCGCGCGTCCAGCCGCCCCGGAACAGCTTCGTCTTGGAGTCTGAGAAGCTCCACTTGAGGTTCGGCACCAAACCCGCGTCGTTGGTCTCAGCCGTGCCCAGATTGTCCGGGTTCTGGCTGTCGACTGGCGCGTTGGTGCCGCCCAGCAGCGGCCCACCTCGGCCGCTGCCGTCCTCCGGCTGGCCCTGAATCGTGCTGCCGGCACGCGGCTGCACCGGCGGCGCCAGGGCGTGGGCTGCGGTCAGCAGGTACGGCGATGAAGCCGAAAGAGCAATTGTCCACAAAGAGAGCTTCATTTTATTTTAAATTTTTTTCGTTTGCTTTGATTTATTTCTGTCGACAAGACAACCCCGAGGCCACATGGTATTGTAGCAGAAGTTTCCACTACTTCAGGTCAGAACGTACTGCAGGCATTACTTCTGTCCGCAAGAGGCCATGGGCCGTATATGTATTACATGGGCCATCATCTCATCTTCAATCGCAAAGGAGGCCCGGTTGTGCGTCCCGTCGTGGGCCATCCAGCCTAATTGCACAGCTTAGCTCGGTTCTGTCTCTGTCTCTCTCTATTTACCGATATTAAACGGCGTTCTCGAGATAATTTGCTCTCACGTTTTCTGGTACGGCTTCTTTCCTCTGCTCTTATTTTCTAGACTGCCAAGATGGCCTAGGTAAGGGATAATAATGTGAAAGAAAATAAACGTATATTGAAGACGCTTGCGGTTGTTTCAAATGTTAAAACTCCGGAGCGAAAATAAACTCCAAATCTTATGTTTGCCTCGTAATTAAGCGATTAGATGTCGGTTACTATTTATGTAAACAACTTCAGACAAAACAACATAATATTTACCCAAAAGGAATATAATTTCAAAAAACATCCTCTCTTGAACATAGTGATTATTTCAGTCTTAGATGCTACTATTGAATCATTGGAATATATACTCATTTCGCAATAGGTTTTCTTTCGTTCATGCTTGGCATTTTACTTTGAAGTAAACCTCGAGAAAACAATCATAATTAATGTCACCAAACAAAAGTTGAAAAAACAAATATGTAAAAAAAAGAAAAGTATTTACGCCTTCGATAGGATCGACGTGGGCCGCCATACATACTCGCCATCACCGTAATTATGGATGCCCATTCGTTTTTTTACTAGAGCAGATAAAAGTCCTATGATATTCTTTGCTTCCTAGGGCTTGGCATCGATTAATAGAGTATTTCCGTTTGTAAAACCTGTACAGCCTTGTTCCGCCTGGGAGGTGATAGAAGCTTCACGTGACAACGACTTATCTTATCGGCGTCGCGTCTTTTGGGCGTAAGGGTGCCGTAAAGTTTTTGGTTGCTATAACCTTGGCTGTCTTCTCAACCGTCCTTTTCATTTTCACACAAACATCGTTGATCTTCTTCATCTTTTTCCCTTGGACGACTACGAATCCGGCCACGGCGGTGCATTTTTAAGTAAGTAAACCATATTTGCTTGCACTTCATGTTTCCTTACGTCGCGTTTGTCCCTTTTCTGGTATTCATACTTGGGCTGAAAACGCATCTCTCTTTGTCCAAGCGGCGAAAGCGGAAGCGTCGAAACAAAGGCGGCCACTTCGACGTTGGGCAGTTCCTTTGGTGTCCTTCAAAGTCATAGAACGACGATATATCATGCAGGGGTTTTCGTTTTCTGCTTCTAATTTTTCCTGCAGGAATTCTGACTTATTCTATAGCAGGTGCTCATCTCGACCTGGACAGTAGCCGTTTACCTCGTTCAACATCTCGCCATACGGACAGGGACACTGCACTACGAAAGCCGCCCAGCGCAATATAACCAAGAAATATGGCCGATACCAAGCCAGAGGAGCCGGCGGCCGAATCGCTGGAAAAGTCTTTTGACGTTGGCGGCAACGATGAGGTGAGATGGAGGTCACCCTAGAAAAAGGCGGAAGTGGCGCTCGTGAGAGTGAAGAGAGGTGAAGAAGCAAGAGAGAAGAAGAAAAAAGAAAAAAAAAAAGACAAAAGAATCCTGACGATGGAGGTCGAGCAGGAGGAAATCTCGGCGATGAAACGGCGCGTGGCCGAGATGGAAGAGGAGGCGGCCAAGCTGCGCGAGATGCAGAAAGACCTCGACCATCAGACCCAAGAGCTGGCGGCGGCCGGCGAGAACAAAGAAGATGTCGACTCGCGCAGCATCTTTGTCGGCAACGTCGACTACTCGGCGTCTCCCGAAGAGATCCAAGCCCATTTCCAGAGCTGCGGCTCAATCAACCGTGTCACCATCCTGCTGGACAAGTTCACAGGACAGCCAAAGGGGTAAGTGCAGAGTGCTGCTAGAGGAGGAGATGCGCGTTAGGAGGGAGACGGGTTTCGAGAGAGGGCGCGGTTCTTGGCTATAGAGAGACATGAACGGACAGATTGATGCGGACGACACAGGTACGCGTACGTCGAATTTTCAGAACCGAGCTTGGTCGCACAGGCGCTGGTCCTGAACGAAAGCGTGTTCAAAGGCCGGAACATTAAGGTACGTACCGACCGAGTTGGCTCTTTTGCCTTCCGTCCCGCCTGCAGATGAATCGCTAATGTATGCTCTCCAACTTTCAGGTGGTTCCGAAACGAACAAACGTCCCAGGCATGAGCCGTGGCCGCGGCAGAGGCTTCATCCGAGGAGGTGGCCGAGGGTTCTACGGCCGCGGCAGCTTCATGCCGCGCGGCGGCTATCGTGGAGGCTACCGTGGCCGCGGGCGGGGGTTTGCTCCATACTGATGGAGAGGAGAATACGTAGTTGGGGTCTAAGTTGGGCTCTGCTTTCTCTTCTACGCATTCTATATTTTATTTTTGGTTTTATGTACCCCGGCCCTGTTTTAAGGTTGCTCTCTCTAGACAGGGGCCATGTCGACGTCTGTGCTCTTTCTCTCTTCTCCTCCCGCTTCTCTTTTCTCCTCCCCTGGTTCCCTGTTTCCAGTTTGCTTTTTGTGTTTCTGTCTCTTTCTTTTCAGGTTCCATAAAAAAAGGAGAGCACTGCCATGCCCTCTGTCAGGATTGTATTATAAAGAATAGGAAAACTCCGAGAAAACGGCGAAAATCGCAATTTTGTTTCCACTGTCTCTTCTCCAGCAGCTCAAATATCCCTGCTGAGTTCCCTAAATTGTTTGGCCACACTGACTAACTTCCAGCGGCTTGGATATGGGACTGGTACTACACAGCTTCTCAGCCTGGGCGTCTTCCCCGTAAGGCCTGGTAGCGCAAAAAAAGTGACACATGCATGTTGGAAAAAACTTGGGGTCGCAATCGGCCTCTTGTTTCTCCTTTTCTGACAGGAGGCGTGTTTTTTTCTATTTACGGCCTCAGGTGCTTCACCACCAAGCTTTTTGGTGCTCTAGCAGCTATGTAACCACGCCTGTTAAACAGGCACGACAGGTTAGCGAGAACGATGGCAAGCCTGCAGTTATTCGCTAACAAGAGACTGTCGCATGATGTCGGCGTCGCTAAGGAAGGTGAGCGAATGCGTTTGCCCCTCCTTCCTCTTTTGCGTTTTGTGGAGCGGCAGGATATACGGAGGTGCGTGACAGTTCGGTAGGGGTGCTGGTCACTGTATTTGTTACACTACAGCGCATTAATCTGCTAGGGACTACTTCTCCGGGCACTGCTGAGACCTGCTCTTTTACCAAATCCGCCCAGAAGACTGACGTTATTCCTGCACCTATCAACGCCCAGTTAGCGCCCTAGTGCATTTCCGATGCCCAGCAAGACAAAGAGCTAATACGATCGATGCTGGTTCTCGGATTCCACGAGTATTATAAGCATGACAAAGGTGTCTGCCTGGTTGCTTGCGTCTGCTTTGGAGTCCTCTTTTTACTTTCAGATGACCTAAGCCTCTTGTTGGATGGTCCTGCTGCAACATACTGGCACACTGGGAATAAGACTACGTCGACCACCTACAAACTGCTTCGTATACCATACTACGACGTGACTCCTCCCTCCACCTGCGCTTTTTCACTACTACGTTTCTAGTTAAATGCCCCTCCGTACTCCGTAGAACTGCACCTGCTCAGGCCACGCTCACGCCTGGACCTGTGCCACTTTTCTTTTTTTTGGTGGCTCTACAGCGTTTCTTGAGGGGGTTCTCTCGCGTAGCCACCCCTCTTTTCCTTGGCCTGGCCAGGCCCTTTGTCATTTCCGTCGCCATCGTACTCTGCCACTCTGCCTACCCAACGAACTGAAATCGTCTAGCCAAAGGGTATCCAGCCTCCGAAATCTTCCAGCGTTTTCCTATACCGCCTGAGGCCTTTCTCCCATCTTTCTACCTATCTTCGGCCTGTCGAGCTCAATTCGAGGCCACCAACTTTTTTTTTTGGTCGTCTCCCTGCACTCCTTCCTCTGCATCCTCTCGATCATGCCCTGTGACGAATTGTGCCTGTAACTAGCAATTGTCGAATCCTCTTGTTGCTCCTCTCGACGCCTCTTTGTTGCGCCGCCTTCTTTTCCGCGTTTCTTTCTTTCGCCGTCCATTTGCCACCGCTGTGTTTTGCGCACTCTTCCCCTCTGCCCCTAACGGTATAATTATATGCTGTCCTTCTTCGACGTCAGACATTAGCGAATCTGTGTGGTTTGCGGGAGAAGCGCTCTCACACAACCAATCTCTGCTTTCTCTCGAATCGAGTTGCTCGCTGCTTACTATTTCTCCACTGAGCAACCTCATGGCATAATACATCGACACCACACCTAGAAAGACCACTATCGAGTAGGTAGTATAAGGGAGGCGCAGGACCGACACAAAAATAGCACAGCCTCAAACGCTATCGGTGCAGTCGGTCGAGTTGTATCCACTTCTCTTCCCTTCTCTGCTGGACTGTATTACTCCGTACGGAATACACTACGCTTTTTCCTACGAAACACTCACGGCCAACGCCCAAACGCAGGCGGTCCTGCTCGAACTTTCCGCTTGCTCATTTGCCTCTTGTTCTGGCCTCTTACGAATCAGAAACTCGTCTCCATCAAACTCGATTTGACGTTGATTTGTACTCCATCCCAGTCTCGCAGACGCCATTCTGCAGAACCAGGGGAGCCGCCATCTGTTTTCAGTTGCCCTTGACTATTTTGGTTTCTTTCTCCACTCTGCATTTCGCATTCTGTTTCTTTGCTTTCTGTTTTCCCTCTTGAGATCTGCCATTGCGTTCTGTCTTTTTTGTCCTGCGGCGTTCAATCCACCTCTCCCTTCCTATCTCGCGATACCATCTGTCGCCCCGCACAAAACTTCATACGTGATTCAGTCCGCCAGGCCGATAACACCCCCCCCCCCCTCCCTCTCCAACTCGACCTCGAACCCGTCGTCGACCCGAGGCTGCCCACGTGCTGCGCAGCGAGTCTCATCTCGAGAGGCACACGCACAGTCGAAACCTTTTCTTTCCGCGCCTTTGTTGCCAGCGACGGCCCTCGCCTTGCTACTATGAGCAACAGCCGGATCGATGCAGGGCTTCCAGCGTAAGTTCCGCCATTTCCCTCTTGTCCTTCCATTTTCAGCCTCGCCCACAGCCACACTGGTCCGCTCTTTAATGGAGGAGCGATAAAGATCGAACAACGTCAAGACAGATCGTATCTTACGACTCGAAGGCACAACTTGAAACTAACATTCTTCTTTTTTCAACTCTAGCCAACCGAATCTCCGTGTCACAAGTAAATACTCCCTCTCTCATACGCCAAGCCTGCGCCTTCTTCCGCTTCGCCTGTTTCTCCTGCCTTCTCTTCACCCCTTTCCTACTAACGCTTTTCTCTACAGTCATCGCAGCTGACGGTCTGTACAAGCGAGACGTCTTCCGTAAGTCCATGCTACCCTCTCCTGCGACCACCCGCATCTGTTCTGCAAAGCCCTACCTCCGTCTTGTGCAACCTCACTTGCCGTCGTTGCTGTGGTGCTCGGACTAACGATTCTGGATTGCGCCCTTCTACAGGTTTCCCTGATCCATTTGCAGTCGCTACCATCAATAGCGAACAGACGAAGACGACTACCGTCTGCAAAAGAACCCTTAATCCATACTGGAACGAGAGTTTTGATTTGTACGCTCCCCCCCCCCCCCCCCCCCCCCCC
>NTMA01000141.1:63289-77622 GCA_002917075.1 Hawksworthiomyces lignivorus | reverse complement strand
CCCCCCAAAAAAAAAAAACACATGATATAATGCTCGCAAGAAACCCTTCGCTTGGTTCTGCTTTTGTCCCTCAAAAAAATCTCTCGCGATAATGCACATTTCTTCTTCTTTTTTTTGTTTTCTTTTTTTTGGTTTTTCATTTTACTTCATGCAGTGCATGACCTCGCCGATTTTTTCAAGCCGAGGCCTTGGCGGCGTGCTTCTTGGCAAGCTCGCCCAGCTTTGCCGACACGGCAGTCAGGGCCCGGGGGTCGGCGCCGCGGATGAAGTCGATGCCGTTGGGGCCGCGAACAGCGCCGCTCTGGGGGGTGACGGGCAGAGACGCGTCAACAGCTGCTGGTGCGCCGTTGGCGAAGAACATGAAGGTGGGCATGGCGGTCACGGCGTACTCCTGGGCGACGGCCGGGACGTTGTCGACGTTCACCTTGGTGAAGACGAGCTGGCCCTCGAGGCCGTGCTCCTTGGAGAGCTTCTCGTAGAGCGGGGCGATGGCCTTGCAGGGGCCGCACCAGTCGGCGTAGAAGTCGGCGACGACGAAGCGGTTGTCCTTGATGAGCTTGTTGAACTCCTCCTGGCTCTCGGTGTGGTGGACGGCCATTGTGACTGGTTGTTTGTGGATGTTGTTTTGTGCTGGTGTGCTACGTATTATTGCAGGTAGCACAAGGTAATTTGCTTGCTTTTTTGAAGTTTTTTGTATGCTTGTTTTGATTGCACTTCGTGTGTTTGCTGCTGTTGTGATGATGTTTTTCGAAGGAAATCAAAGTTCTCTTTGTTGGTGATGTCGAGGGGTATTTATAAGTGCCCCGCTTCCCGAGTCTAGTGTACAGAATTTGTCAATGGGCGCATGCTCTCTCTCTCTCTTGCACCACCCCCGGGCTTTACCGCTAACGCAAGCGTCGCTGACAATTAATAATAGCCTCTAATCTGCACTGTAATATTTCCAAAAGATGGATGGCGGCATTGGTCAAACATCTGTCACAAGAGAGAGCACAAATTGTCATTCTCTGGAAAGAACGATCAGAAGATTCCAGCAAGGCAATTTCCCTGTCTTACACCCTTCAATCATCAGAATTTCCTCTTTCGGCCTGTTTTCTTCACGCAGCTATGACCCTGCGTCGTATGAGCTCGCACGAATTCGTACAAATTTAGAAGCCGCGGCGCACTCTCGGGGATCACTTGCGCGTAATCGTACTCGTACCTTCCAGTTGGGTGTCGTCACAGCCCGTTTCCCCAATTGGCCAGTGCGATGCCCAGCAGTTGCCGAATTTGTTAGTATGTGTGTACTCGCACTCAAGACTCTGGCCTGTGATTTGTCAACATCTATGCGCCAGATTGAGCTTAGCCTTGCGGGCATTTGCTTAGGGAAGTGGCCTTTGGTCGCTGTCCCCACGGGCTTTGGTCGGCCTCTGTAATCACCTTTTTCCTCCCACCCCTTCCAATCGTCACAGGCGGTTTAGGTGGTGTCCCCGAGCAAAGCCTTGCAATCACTTTTGCTCTTTACAGGCTGTGATTTGTCAAAGCCTGTCTTGCTGCCCATTGGCCACAATTCATAGGACATTTCTTCCTCTTTCTACCTTCTTCTCACATCTTCCAGCCTTGTCTTACCAGTTCCAAGGCCATTTGTCGTTGGAACTTTTTGCATTTTCACCTTGTACTTCCTATCATTCATAGGATTGCTCGCGAATCCCCCGAGCCCCTCCATATTCTTTGCATCCAACCTCCCCTTGCTTGTACCTGGCGCCAACCGGTCGACCCCCTTTACACCCCTGACCTGTGGAGACTAGGAGGAGCGCAGCGTCGCTCGGTCACATGAGAGGTGTCTAACTCTCTCGGTCTCGACGCCAGTGCGTTTCACCGGACTGAGAGCATTGTCCTCTACAGCGACGAAAAAAGAAAAAAAGCAATGCTGAAGGTGCTTGGTCCACTGAGGGATGGGCGGCTATAGCCTAGTTTTGGCGTGTTTCGACAAGCTGTTGTGCAAGCTTGGATCCTCCCATTTCTTTTTCTTTTTGTTTCCTTCAGTATCATTCTACGGCTAGTTTGGGTTAGCCATGCGATAGTAAGCTGGTTGAAAATAAACCCGAAGATAAAAGCAAAAGGAAGAAAGAGCCAGAGCGAGCAATATACCACGAACAAGAAAACAAGACATGGAACAAGGCCAAGGTGTGAAAAGAAGGTGTGCGGTGAAAGAGGCTTGGAACAACCCCTTCCCAAGCAGCGAGCGTCTCTGTTCGCGTTAACAGCGGCAGCCAACAGTCCATGTACCCACCACATCTTTTCTTTTTGCTGATGGAGAAGCGCCTACTGAACCAAAGAAGTCAGATAAGATTCAAATGGGCTTTTTTTTTTCTTCCTGGCATCCCCCCAACACCAGCACCTATTCATATTCTTTTTTCTATTGAGCTCTGCCTTTGTCCATCCTGACCAGCTTCTTATTTGCATGAGATGCAGGCGAATCTCCGCCACGGAGCTAGTGCTCATAGCCTCTCATGGGACCTGCTATGTCTTGTTTTTTATCGTCAATGCGATAGTTTTCAACCATTCCTGAACCAGGTTCTCGTTTCTCTCATTCTTTTTCTCCTTTGGGCAAGATGGCGCTTGCTCTCGGCGCTTACACTATCTGCGCTTTGTCCTTGATTCACTACCGAAGCTGCCTGGTCCCTGATCTGCTCTCATATGGTTGAAAAAAAAAATTGTTTGGCACCTGCCACTGCTTGCATTGGCCTGATCAATACCCCAACTTATTCCGTGAAGATCTAATTTTGGCCCCCATGCTATCCTATCCTCCGTTCGGCATGATGCCATGCAAAACATCCTAGCACAGAGGCAACCCACCTACACCACATTACCACCAGACGAAAATTAGGGAGAGACCAAAACGGACAGATCTGCACAGATGACTTTCATGATTTTTCTTCGTGGCTATTTAGCGTCCAAGAGCCATTTTGCTGTGAGCTGCAGAAGGAATTCGGCAATTGAGACACGTTTAGGATTCATTTTTGCAATGAATCCTTTTGTGTAACCGGCCGGACTAGGCTAAGCAACTAGGTGGACTCCTTGCGTCAAAGAAGAGGTTCTATGCCTCTCACTCAAGACACCATCAAGCAGTCGGCTCAATAGAGGCCCGGCTTGTAGTTTGCCAGAGTTTTGCTGGTTGATCCCCCCCAATTAGTCTCTCTAGCCTTTGTTTTATCACGATCGTGCTCTGTCCAAGGCGGCAGCGATTTTCTTCTGAAATGCCACGAAGCGCCGCCGAAAAGCCTCAGTCCCCTAGCCACTACCTTGCAAGCACTAGTATCTCCACTTATACCTGCCAATGCCAGGAAGTGACCAAGAAAGCGGCTACCCTCTTAGACAGAGAAGGCGACCGAGGTGCTGGCGGGAACAAGGTAGTACTTTGTGGTATTCAGCCCACTTCCCCGACATATATCATAATGATGTGGCCTCCGTTTTTGTTTCTATTTGAAGCGAACCAATGCTGGATGTCTGCGGTTGTTTGTCGTATCGAGCCAGATCCTCCCCTGCCTCTGCCTATCTCGGCATCCCCTCTGCGCTGCGTATCCGGTTTGCACTTGGTCTCCAACCCCTTGTCTGGCTCCTGTCTCTGAATAGGACACGATCTAACCCCAATAGATCTCTTATCGGACGTTGCCGCCGTTTCCTCGCCGTCCTTCCTCACTAATGCGTTTTATAGTCCCCTGCCGGCTCTGCCTTCTTACGGTGGGAAGGCGAGAAACTTGACACAAGGGAGGTGCCTTCTCGAAACAGACCACGGTGAACAGAAATTGTGGGCGGCCGGTTTCGAGCAGACGATGCTCTGCTCACCTATCCATATGCCAAGCTAAGAGAACCTCTTTGTTCCCATAGGCCTCCAATCGGTCTGAGGAAGCACTTGTAAACACCCTCCAACACAACAATCCCTCCAGACCGAAGGCTCTCTGAGGACATTATTGGTTGCGAAGGCTACGAGGCTCACACATGGCCCGACCTTGCGTCTTATGGCCGTCATCATGCTGAGCTTGAGTCACAGAAAGTGCTGTTTTGGATATTTTTTAGGCGGGTGGTAGTGCTAAGATGGCCGGGCCCTTTCTTAGCTGGCTTTCCGTTCAGCTTCAAACGACGGACCCAAAGGGCAGATGCTCAAGAGGGCCTAGCTTCGAACAGCAACGCGCGTGCTCCGGTCTCTGTGTGTGTATATAGAGAGAGTGTAAAGATGTCGGGGTTTTGGATAATGAGGTGTGCACGCCACCGATTCTTCAGTTTTCTAAATCAATTTCTTCTTGCTCCATATTGCCTCTTTGCTCTTTTCTTGCCTCGCTTGGACCGCTATATCCATCGTTTCCAGCATGGGTAGCAATGGTGACTCTCTCCAGTTCGGCGTCGAACTGGAGCTTCTGCTTGGAGGGCGCAAAAAGTCGTTTACGACGTGGAAGGCTCTAGCCGACGACGTCAGCAAGCGTCTGCTCAAGGCGGGCATCCGCAATCACGTCCTCCAAGGCAAAGCCAAGACTGCAGAGACCTACCGAGAGTGGTCCATCGTCCCAGAGGTGACCATCCCGAATCAACCGGGTGACAATTTATGTATGAGCAGGCAGCCCACACTCTTCTGGTGTTTCTTCGAGTCTGCTAATGTTTACTGCTTCTTTTGCTTTCTTCAGGGGGCATCGAGCTTGTCTCTCCCGTCTACCCGGCTGAGTGGCCCTGGGCGGCGGACATTGCCACCATCTTTGCCACAGTGCATGCGTCGTACGCAGTGGTGCCGTCTGCCCACTGCAGCACGCACGTGCACATCTCGGGCACGCCGCGGCCCTTGCCGGATCTGGGCGTGGTCATGCTGGCCGAGGCCATCTTGTACTTTGAGCACGCCTTGGACGGACTCATGCCGGCCGTGCGCCGGAGCTCGGCCACCTATTGGTGCCGCTCCAACCGGGAGAGCCACATGTTCAAGGCGGCGAACATGACAGGCGACGGTGTCATCGTGGACGACGGCGTCGGGGCGGGCGGCGGCACCCCCGCCGACCTGTCCACGTGCCTCAGCGTTGTGCGCTACGGCTACGACGCCGGGGCGTACTCGGTCCCGGAGGCCGTCAACCTGCTGCCGCCGGACTGCCCCTACGGCCGCGCCCACGGCAAGAAGCGCAGCTTCGTGCACGGCAAGGTGTTCAAGTGGAATTTCGGCCATCTGGTCGCGGCGGGCTCTAAGAAAGAGAGCGGCGGCGGCTTGGGCACGATCGAGTACCGCCAGCCGCCGGGCAGCGTCGTCGCCGAGGACGCCTGCACGTGGGTGACGCTGACGCTGGCCTTTGTGGCCGGCATCACGGGCGCATACAACGGCGTCTTCCCGCCGTCCGTGGTCCGCGACGACCGCGGCGCCAGCCTCGCCGACCTCTGGCAGGTGCTGCAGGCCGGCGCGGCGGAGCTGGGCTGGGAGGATCTCGGCGTAGTCGAGGAGCTGTTCCGGGCGAGCTCGAGCGGAAGCGAGGACTGAGAAATGAATGGGGTAGGGTTGAACTTCTGGTATCGCAGATGCGCTGGGGTGGGCGTGAGCTGGAGAGCTGTTGTTTGTGAGAGGCCACTAGTCTTGCTGCCTTATTTCTTGTCTGCCTTTTGAGTCGTGCCTTGTCTCTGTTTTGGTCTTGTGCTCGTGTGTGCTCTGCAAATTCTGTCTCTTACTTTGATTACCAAATTGTGCTTCTTTGTTTTTACCGTCGCTATGATCGAAATGCAACTTCTCTTTAATCCAATGAATAACCAAAAAAAAAAAAGGTTTCCAGAAAATGATTCATAAATTTGCTGCTTCGACTACAGTCCATGTGTAGTGCCCGTCGTGCACGACGGCACCTTCTCGCAGGGGGTTCCTGTCGTCCATCGCCTTTGCGCAGGGCAGAGAGCCGCTACCCTGCCGGAACACGCGCTCCCAGCCGCTCAGCCGGCTCCACTGCCAGCGCTCCACCGTGACGCCGCCTGCCGCTGTGCGGGAGATGCCCTGGCAGAACTGGCCCAGCCGCTGCACGACACCGCGGTCGCCAGTGGCGTCGTCTTGCAGCTGCAGCACCAGGCATCTAATGGTGGCGACAGTGGCAGCAGAAGAGATGACGCCGTCCTCCGCGGTTACGGGGACCGGCGCGAGGTCCCGCCAGACCTCTTCGTACGGCCCGACGGCCCCCGTGGCCGGGTTCACCATCGCGCCCGTCTCCAGCACGGTGCCGTCGGGCTGCTCGACGCAGTCGCCCTCGTCGGCAGCCGCGTCCGCGTCCACGTGCCTGCTGTCGACCCAGTGGCGCCACACGCAGTGCGTCACCGCCGCACCGGCGGGTGTCGAGGACGAGGACCCTGCAAACGCCCACTCGAGCGCGAGCGAGTCGGGAAGGAGATGCAGCAGGCCGTCTGCGGCGGTCGCTGCGGCGTCCGCCGCCGTCGGCAGGAGAAGGCGCACGTCGACGAAGCGGCGCCCGGGCGACGTCAGGACGACGGTCGAGGTGGGCTCGCTCGGTGGCGCCGGTAGCCACCGAATCGACTGGCGCACGGAGATGCTGGCCATGGGCGTGCTCGCTATCTGCTCTGCTGCGAATGGGGCAGTGGGGGTGGGCAGCACCAGAGCTACCTTGTCTAGTGGTGGCAAAAGAAAAAAGGGGGGAAAAGAAGAAGAATCTGCATGCCAGATCGAAATGCCGCGCTGCAGCCGCCAATCCGATTGAGACGCTTGCCTTAAAGCGCCTCTGCCGAATCTACGTGTACGAATCCGTCTCCACTGCAACAAAGAACTCTGCATATGTATGTACTAAAAAAAGCCCCCCGAAGCGGCCGGCTTGTAAGTAGAGTACGTGTATTCAGAAGGCAAAGCGATCACATTATTCTTGTCTTTACGGAATAAAATAGTTCTTTTTAGGTTCGAGGGTATGGTCTCGTATATTTCATTACCCTTCATAGCATTATGGCATTTTTATTTCTCAGACTGAGGTTTTTTTTTTCTGCAACTCATCACAACATGTGCATTTTCATTCCCTCCTATTAAAAGATTGTAAAAAAGGGTTGTATGGCAAGAAGAGAAATAGTAGATTTACAGGAGGAGGCCAGCGGCAAGCAGCAGAGCGCTGACAGACACGAGCAGGGCAGAGCCTTGGAGCTGCAGGCCGCTGCTGACGGCGACGCCGCTCGGCTTGCTGGAGGCGGAGGTGCTAGCCGCGCTACCGGCAGGGGTGGTAGCACCAGCGGCAGCGGGGGTGGTGGCGCCGACGACGACGGTGCCAGAGGGGGTAGACTTGGTAGCAGGCTTGCTAGAGGCCACGGTGGTGTTGTGGTAGCCAGAGACGGTTTTGACCGGGGCGGAGCTGTGTCGAAAGGGTTAGCAGCTGATGGCATTCAGAAATTCACAGGACGGCTGGCGAGACAGCAGATACGTACATGGAGAGAGTGTGGGTCAGGGTGCAGGGGCAGTCCGTGATGGTCAGCGTGGTGGCCTGCGAAAAAAAAAAAAAAAAAAGGTTAGCTGTCTGCGTTGCTCATTCTCAAAAAAGCACCAGCGAGATCACAAGAAAGAACATACGCTGGACACGGTGTAGGTGTGCGAGCCCTGGGTGATGGTGGTGGCATAGGGGCAGTAGGTGGTGTAGGCGGTGACGACCTCGGTGGTGGTGGTGGCGCCGCCTGTGACGATCTTGGTGCCGGAGGCAGCAGCGCTGGAAGCAGCGACGCTGGAGGCGGCGGAGGAGTTGGAGCTGGGACCGCTGGGGGTGCCCTTCTTGATAAGGGTCAGGCTGTCGCCGTAGCCGTTGCCGTTGCCGAGGACAAAGTGCCAGGTGGCGACGGAGGCGTTGTGGACCTCGAGCTTGGAGAAGCCGAAGTGGGTTTGGTCGAGGACGGCGGTCATGGGCTCGATCTTCTCGCTCGAGGTGAGGGTGCTGTGGCTCTCGATGTTGCCGGCCATGCCGTTGACGATGTGGGTGATGGACTTGCCGTTGTTGGCGTAGTAGGTGTTGTTGTCGATGATGGCGGAGGTGTCGATGGTGCCGTTGGTGCCGAGGGGGAAGAGGCGCTCGTACCAGTGGATGTGGCCGGAGAAGTAGGCGTCGACGCCGTACTCGAGCAGGACGCTCTCAAAGGCCTCGCGGATGTTGACCTGGTAGGAGGAGAAGCCGGAGCTGTACATGGGGCGGTGGCTCATGACGAAGATCCAGGGGGTCTTGGAGCGGTCGACGGCAGCCAGGTCCTTGACCAGCCACTGGTACTGCTCGTAGGACTTGGTGTTCTTGTAGTCGTTGTTCTCGATGAAGCCGAAGGGGCCGCTGTCGGTGATGAAAGTCTTGCTCTCGGCGGGCTCCTCAGCGACGCCGTCGGTGTCGCGGATGAAGGGCCACTCGGGGCTGAAGGCGTAGTCGGTCTCGCCGTTCAGGCTGATAAAGTGGGCCAGACCGTAGTCGAACGAGTACCACATGTTGCCGACGCCGCCAGTCTCGCCGCCGGGCATGCGGAAGCGGTGCTGGTAGGCAGTGTAGTTTCTGTCTCCAGTTAGTAAAGAAACTTTCTCCCTAAAAAAAAAAGGGGAAAAAAAAAAGAAGGAAAGAAACGCACCTCTGCGAGGGCGGGCAGCTAAAGTAGGACAGGGTGGTCTTGTTGGCGGTGGAGTTGGCCTGGTTGTTGTCGAGGTAGGCGGTCAGCTCGTTGTTGGGGCCGTCGAACTCGGCGCAGGCGGCCTCGTGGTTGCCGGGCATGACCATGTAGGGGACGCGGCCGGAGACGGCCTGCAGCCACTGCTGCCACAGGTCCCAGTTGGACTCGTAGAGCACGCTCATGTCGCCGCCGAGGGGCCCGCCCTGGTTGGGGACCTCGCCGGCGGGCAGCGGGGTGTCGTAGGCCTCGGGGAAGTCGCCGGGGGGCAGCTCGGTGGAGGTGCCGTTGTAGCAGACGGGCCAGTCGTCCTCGCAGGGCAGGATGCCCGAGTACCAGTCGTCGGCGTAGCTGATGTCGCCGCCGTGCCAGGCGAAGGCGGCGCCGCCGTCGACTAGGTCGGTCAGCTGCTTGAAGGTGCCCTGGGCGTTGGTGTAGCCCATGTCGTTGAGGACGGCGACGGTGAAGGGCTTGGCGTCGCCGGCGGCGCGGGCGGTGGTGAAGCTCAGCACGTCCGACTCAGTGGTGCCGTTGGCGGCGGGGATCTGGTAGTAGTACGTGGTGTCGGCCTTGAGGCCGGTCAGCTGCACGTCGTGGTAGAACTGGCTGCACTGGGTGACGGCGGCCACGAGCGAGCAGGGCGGCGTGCGGTCGTAGGTGTTGGACGCGCCGGTGGCCGTGTTGGACAGGTCCGAGGCGCTGGTGCCCCACTTGACGGAGGGGGCGACGCCGAGGCCAAAGGGCGTCTGGTAGTGGATGTTGATGCCGCCGGGCACGTAGGCCAGCGTGATGACGTTGACGTTGTTGGTGGGGTTGGCCGACGCGGGCTTGACGGCGGGGGCCTCGACCAGGCGCGGGAAGCCCTTGCCGTTGCCATTGATGGTCGGGTCGACCCAGTCGCCGATGGGAACGTCAGGACCCGTGTACGGGTAGGTCGTGTCGACCGAGGGAGCACCATTGGCGGTGGCCGCCAGGAAGGCGACACCGGCCAGGGCCGGGAGGGACTGCGGCGTCTTCATTGCTGCGTAGCAAGGAGAGAGAAACAAAGAGTGACTAGGAACGAGTGGATGAGACGAGCAGAAGAGTACCTCTCGCGGGTGGAATTGATTGATCGGCAGAGACTCAGTGCAGCCTTAGACGAGGAGGGATGAGGGGGGAGAGAGAGAGAGAGAAAAGGTAACCCAAGACCAGACGGAGAGAGGTTCGAGGTAGGAATGGCGACGGGAGGAGGACCTTAAGAACTCCATCATGAATGGAGCTCTCTGCTGTACCTTGGTCTGCTCGCATGTACTCCGTACATAGTCGTAGTATGTAGTTCGTGCCGCGGCAGCCCTCTTGCCGTCGTTTCCAGGTCCCCTGCTGAGCAACGCAAACGTGGGCAGAGCTATGATTCGGTGCAGCTGTTTCGTTTGCGTCGTAATTTTGGACGCACATCAATTCCTTGTTTGGTGGCATTTGGTGGCATATGGTGGCATATGGTGGCATATTCCACCTGCCTCTTTGTAGCGTTCGGTGAATATCTTATCAGCTAATTACAGCGATCCTGACTTACACGTGCGTGGGTCCAATCACTGGAATCGCATATCAGATTAGCACTGCGTATTTTACTTCACGAAGGGAGCCACCCACGTGTAACCTTAGGCAGGGGTCGCCGCCTGCGTCTTACAGGCTAGATACAGGCTAGAGCGGAGGAGAAGGTCCTGCTGGGGTCCTGTTGGGGGTCCAGTAAGGTACAAGTGAGGCCCAGCGCGATCTAGCAGAGCCAGTAATAGCCAGTAAGATTGTATTAGTTGCAGCCCGTTCCGCTTACGCCGCGTACGCCGGTGCAGATGGGGTGTGTGCCCGTGCTAGAATACCAAATAAGCTTTTAGAACAAACTGTGGAACAAGGAAGTACTAGTTCGCAGTCGTAGGCTGCGTGCAATTGGACCAGGTTCTAAGACAGCGGCGCGTTACTTGCTCCGTAGCTAATAACCTGGCTTTTACGTGTACACGTACAAGTATTTCAAGTTTTGCCCCGGTTTCTGCTGCCGGCTTCTTCATTGGTGTTAGCGAGAACACGATATAGTGTAGATGCGTTGGATAGGATAGATCTACCCTGGCAATGCCAGCATCCCCGGCCAACAGCAGACGAGGAGGATGTAATTGCATGTGAAACGGTACGAAAGAGGAAAAGAAGCAAAAATAATTAAAATAAACAACAAAGGAAAATAGACTACTAGACCAAATAAGGAGACTGCTACTACTGCTGCTGCTACTAAACAAAAAACTTGCGCTCCCTGTGCTGCCGGCAGCACTCGTGTAATTCGGTCCAACATCTCAGACCGGCCTGACCGAGGACGTGGAAACCTCGTTCAAGAAGGAGGCTCCATTCATGAGGCCATATCTACATACACGTAATAGCAGAGAGGCCAATGGAATGGAATGGAAGAAAACCCTTTTTCTTCCCGAACCCTCCTCCCCCCACCACTGTTCTTCGTTTTTTATGCTTATTCTTATGCTCTAAGCGGTCTTGTCTAGAACGGTGCCGTTGGGCAGCGTGATCTTCTTGCCCGCTAGCATGACATACAGGAGGCGGCAGGCGGCGCCGGTGCGGTTGACCCAGGCGTGGCACGTGCCCTGCTGCACGACGACCTCGCCGGCCTGCACCGTCTTCTCGTCGCCGCTGTCGAGACAGAGGGCGACCTCACCGGCTAGCACGACGACGTAGTCGAGCGTCAGCGTGCGGCGCAGCGGCAGCGCGGCGCGGTAGGGCGGGATGTCGCAGAGGACAAAGGCCGCGCCGGTCGACGGGCAGCGGGGGAGGCCGGAGGAGGAGGACGACGACGACGACCCTCCACCGGCGGCAGCCGCCGCCGACGAGCTGCCGCTGCCGCTGCCGCTGCTGCTGCCACCGCCGTGGGTGCGGTGCGTGACCGGTACCGCCGAGCGCCGGTCGGCATAGGCAAAGGAGGCGCCGTCGGCGCCCAGGGGGAACAGCGAGGCGACCAGGTAGTCGTCCTCGGCAAAGTACGACAGGCCGTCGGCGGCGTGGGCCGTGCGCACCAGCCGGATGGTCGGCACGTCCTGCTGCTGGCCGCCGCCAAAGACGTCGAACACGGCGTCCGGCCGCAGGATGCCCAGGGCTGAGGAATGCTGAAGGTAGTGGTCCCAGTTCTGTCCGTCGTCGCCAGCCATGATGGGAAAAAGAGAGAAGCTGAAGAGGGCTCTTCGAATGACTTGAGAGAAAAAAAAAGAAGAGTTGAGAATGCGTGTAGCTGTTACTGAGCCGATGGTGATTGCTGATGTGATACTGATCCAAGCAGATCCTCGAGACCAACTGGCAAGTTCGTCCTTGAGAATATATAGATGTCAGAGAGAAGCAAATTGCGATGCTCGCATCCAACGACCGGACAGCTTGGTCTCGTGTCAGAGAAGCAGAGCTGAACTCCAGTCGAGACACATCGGGTTAAGAGGACGCTTTGGGTAAAGATGACCTCATGCCCCCTTCTCAGCTGCAGACGAGCCAGAGGCAAAAGAACGAAGCTATTCCGGCAGGCTCAGTGTATTAGGGAACGAAGGCACATCGAGATTGGACCTGCCCCGAAAGGCATGAGCCATGGTGAGCAGCAGGGCAGCATATATTTGCCTCCTTCGGCACTTCTAACGTTTGGTATTGACCGAAACCAAACTGGCGGTATGCAGGAAGAATAAAAATTAAATAGAAATAAAAATACAAAAAAAATAAAAAGGAAAAGCTGGGAGACTATTGAAGCCGCCGTCAACCTGCATAGCGCCGTCGAGCAAGATGGAGACGTGATTGTCCTTATGTCGCGATCAGACGGTTCTCGACCGCTGGTAGGTCGGCCGCTGTGGGCCTTGCAAGGCTGCAGGCAAATAAAGTAAAATAAATTGAACAAAATAAAATAAAGAAAATAAAAACAGCCTTGGGGGCTGCGAAGGGTACGTGGAGAGGAGTCGTAGATGTATGATACGTTCTGAAGGCAGCAGAGGCTCAGGGCCGAATAGCAGCCACGAGATGTGAGTGGTCTTCTCGCGATGTGGCTCCTAATTCATTCGGAATTTGATTCAATTCGGAATTGATCCGTCCACTGCAACGCAAGAAGGCGAGAGCTCGCATTGTACTGCCGTTGTCGTCACAGGTGGTCAGCCATTCAGATAATAAGATGCGGCTTGGCGGGTCTGTCGGGTCTTGTTGGAGTCGCAATCAGCGCTCCGCCCCCTCTCCGCCACGAGCGAGAATTAAAAAAAAAAAAAAGAAAAAAAGAAAAAAAAAATCATCGCAACATCGTCCAATGCCACGCTGATCTGAGTTCTGATGGGGACCCAGGACCCAGCAATTCGGATACGCCAAGGCTGATGGACGCAGAAGATTGCAATTTTAGGTTATCAGGAACGGTTTCGCCGTTTTTTTCTTTCTCTTCTATCTCTTTGCTTCGCACGTCATCGTGTAGCGTGTGGCGGGTCTTCTTGGACTCCTTTCGCATTCGCATCCGCACCCGCATCCGCATCCGCATACGCAGCCCTATACGCTATTACTTTCTGTTTCAGCTGGCTCTTAGATGGATGCCTGATTCGTCCCTAAAACAGTTAGTGCCCGCACCGTTTCCCTATTGCTTCATCTATCTTATTTTGTCTACGCCATGCGATTTTTGTTTTCGTGGTATCTTGCCGACTTTGCACCTTTGCCCACATCGCCGCCGGCAATCTCTTCTTATGAGTAGTCAACCGGGTCCCACGAGCCGTCAAGGCTGAAGATTGCCTTCCAAAACATGCTGTCGAACTCCTCGGACGCACCCAAAAGCCCTTCTGTGTCAATGTCCATCATTGAGCTTGATGGGAGCTGCTGCTGCTGCTGGTTGAGCGCCGCCGAGGAGTCGGGCCGCGCCACACCTACCCCTCCGCTTGGCGTTCCCAGTGCTGTCTGGTAGTAAGGCAAGCCAGAATAGTCATGCTGCTGCGGCGGCTGTTGTTGCTGTGGCAGTAATGGCTGCTGCTGTTGCTGCTGCCGCTGCGCTGGCCGCTCTGGCTGCTGCTGCGGGTCGGCCGGCATCTTGGTGGCGTACCAGATGCGGATCCAGCGCATCTTGTCGCGGTGGGCCGCCAGGAAGGTGCGGCTGTCGACGGGCGAGTAGCGCATCTTGCGCCCGAGGCCGCTGGAGCCGCTGCTGCTGCTGCTGCTGCCGATGCCGCCGTTGGCGCTGCCGGCGCTGCTTCTGCGGATGTGATTCGCAGTTGTTGCCGTCGCCGACGCGTCGGCGCCGCCGAGGGCGCCGCCGCCGCCGGCGGCAGCGCTCTGGCTGTGGTCGTAGTCGTCGGCGGCCTGGAAGTGCTCCTCGAGGCGCAGGGCGAGGGTGACAAAGTCGACGCTGCGGCGGGCCTGGGCGATGTGCCAGGCCGGGTCGTCGAGCGAGAGCAGGCGCGTCAGCGTGACGATGCCAAACGACAGGTGCGCCGTGGCCGTCAGCGGCAGCACGCCCACGACGTGCGACGGCACCGCCGTGAACGCGTCGAAGAAGTCGCGCGTCGCCTGCAGGCAGCTCCACAGTGCTTCCTCGCGGCGACCCGGGTCCGCCGGGTCCGCCGTCGCCGTCGCCGACGGCTGCAGCCGCATGTACATGGCCGACTCGTACAGGCGCATGACCAGGCAGTGGTAGTGCGTCCAGAGGAAGCCTGCGCAAGAAAAAAGTCAGTCAAGTTTTTTTTTTTTTTTTTTTTTTTTTCCCC
>NTMA01000141.1:48422-63275 GCA_002917075.1 Hawksworthiomyces lignivorus | reverse complement strand
GGGGGGGGGGGGGGAACACCCACAGTTGCTCTTCACCTCGCCCGGCTGATCGTGGATGATGGCGTCGAGCTCGCGCCGCAGCACGGACATGGTCATGTGCATGGCGCCAAACGACGTGTGCGCGGGCAGCTCGACCTCCGGGTTGGGCAGCGACGCGGCCATGCGCGTGCCGACCTGGTGCAGCTGCACGAGCGCGACCAGGAACGGGTCCGAGGCGCACTCGCGCGCGCGCAGCAGCACGGTGCAGCAGTGCGCCATGTAGTCGGAGAAGGGCACGGGTGGCATGCGGCGGAACAGCGTGCCGGTCAGCGCGCACATGTAGTAGCAGCCCAGCATGGCGCGCATGTCCTGCAGCGTGTGCTCGGGCCGGTGGAAGCCGAAGCCGCGCAGCGCGGCGGCGGCGTCCGAGATGAACGTGTTCATGGCGCCGCCGAGCCCCATGGCCTGCGCCGGCTTGTGCAGCCCCAGGTCCGACGCCAGGCCCACCGCCAGCTGCAGCATCGGCGTCACCTTGGGGTCGATGTAGTAGCCGAGGTCGAACCACGCCACGTACAGCAGCAGCGCCTGCAGCAGACACAGCTCCTTTTTCTCCTCGACGACCACCTGGCGCGCCGCCTGCTCGCGCACCCAGCGCTTGGCGTCGCGCTGCGTCTGCGGCGACTGCGGCAGCACCACCAGCACCAGCACGCGGAACAGAAACGGCTGCGTCTGGTACATGTCGTACGCGGACACGTCGGGCGACAGCGGCACGAACGGGAAATACGGCGAGTACACGCGGCGGTAGTCAGCCAGCGCGAGGTCGGCGTCGTGGAACGTGATCTTGAGGCCCGGCATCAGCTCGATGTGCTCCAGCGGCGGCAGCACGCGGAGCGCCGGCAGGGGGGACGTCTGGGACGAGTGCTGCTGGTGTTGGTGGTGCTGGTGACTATGGCTGTGGCTGCCGTGGCTGTGGTTGTGGCCGTGGTGCGGCATCCCCCCCGCGTACGGGTAGAACTGCTGGCGCGAGATGGACGTGGCCAGCGTGCTGTAGCTGGGCAGCGCGGAGCCGGACGCGGGGGTCGCGGGGGTCGCGGGGGTCGCAGACAGGGCGGGGCTGACGGACTGCGTGCCGGGCTGGAGAGAGAGGTACGGCGGCTGCTGCAGCTGCTGCTGGTGCGTCGACGACGAGGTGGCGGATCCCGGCGAGTGCGGCGACGCAGCCGCCGACAGCGATCGCCCGCGGGACGGGAGCACGGGCGGCGAGTCCCTGTGCTCGGACGGCGTGTCGCCCAGGGAGGACCCGGAAGCGGTCGGCACGGCTGGGGCTAACGGCCGGGCTGCTAGCGCGGCGGCGGCGGCGGCGGCGCTGTCTGCTTTTGCTGCCTGCGGCGTCGCCTGGATGTGCTTGCTGGCGGTCAGCAGCGACATGATGCCGTCGAGCTTCTGCTCCAGCTGGCCAACACGTCTGCTGCATGGTCAGAGAAAGTGCGCCGGATCAACATCGCATGATTAATGTGGAGCAAAAGTGCAAGAGACTTTCTTGGCAGCACGATGCGCAAAGCTGCGCGCCCAAGAATTGGAAAATGCAAAAGAAAAACAAAACAAAATGATTAAAAAAAAAAAAAAAAGAAGTAGAAGAGAGAAGAGAGGGAGCTCACGTAGGATTGCCTCGTCGAGGCCCCCGGGGCTTGAGGCTGGGAAGCACGCATTCCGCCTTGCTTCTAGCGCATCTGCACAACAGCCGAAATTAGCTTCTAGCGCTTCTTGCAAAAGTGCCGATCGTGACGGGCTGAGACATACCTTTCGCACGGAGCCTCGCCTGGTTCGGACAGCCAGTTGCATTTCAGCTTGGACAAGCTGCACCGTGCACAGGCCCGGGGCCGAAACTTGGGGACTTCAGCTGACGATGGCGGCGATGCCGGGACTGCCGGGCTGGAAGCCGACGCCGTCTGTTGGTCGGCCATCGATACAGACGGCGCTCGTTATGAAGATGGTGTAGGGTGGGTGATATGATATACCGTGGTGTCTGGGGGAAGCAATGTCGTGCATGAGGTGTGTATATTGCTTTTCCTGTTCGGGAACTGCAGAAAACACAGGGCGACTCTGCCGAGCACACGTAGGTGTAGGTCTGCTGCTTCAACTGTTTTTTTTTTTTTTTGTTCTTTTGGCTCGTGCCTATTTTCAGTGACACGCGGCACCGCCCGCAGGTGGCAAAAGAATGCACCTTTCTTCTCGCTGACTGCTAGAATGGTCTTCTCCCCATAGCTAACAGCAAAGAAGAAGCAGAAGCAGGGGGGGGGGGTGCTGCTGAGGCGTCTCGCGGGTCGCTACACCATATGGGGCCGGATGTAGCAGTTTGGGAAGTTTAAGAGGCTTTTGTTAGAGGAAAATGGAAGGCAGTTGGCAAGAAAATCGGCTGTAAACGAACGCCGGTTGGTGGTATGGGGGGAGGCTTGTTTTGGGGGGACTTCGGTGTTTGGCGGATGACTTTGTGGGAAAAGCTCGCGAAGCGAATTACGGCACTACTTCGAGAGAAAACCGTTACGGAGGAACAGCTGTGAAATGGGAGAGTAATCAGTAATTACAGGGTGCCCTTGCTCGTACTCGTATATGGCTGGCAACTCGTCTCGTAAACTCCGCCGACGGATGTTTTGGTGGAGAGCTGGAGAGTGGAGAGAGAGAGAGGCTGAAGACAGCTTTGGGCCTTCGGTCATTCGGCCGTCACGATATACTCCGATGAAGTTGGCTGACTTATACGCCAGCCAATCGGGCGGACGCATCGGCTTTTCTTGGCTGAAAAGGGAAATGCTCTGCCACCAGCAATCTCCCTCTCAGACAGTGCCAGCGCCTCCATTGCTACCCAGCGCTTCCAAATTGCGTGTTTCTGCAGCTTAATTTATGGCCTCGGGGTGAACCAGGAACCCGGGAGGAGCACTCCTGGAGGAGGAATGCCTGAAAATTTTCACTGCTGCGGCCGTGGCTCGTCTGATCAGTCGTCCGGCTTGGGCCTCTCGGGTGTCCCGAGGGCTTCAGAGCTTCAACTTTCACCCGTTTCTTACTTTTCCAGTTCTGTCGGTAGTTGTCTCGTCTGCAGGTTTCTCCTTGGATGGAATCATTATTTCTCATATATAATAATTTCATCCGGGAATGGGTTGGCTCTCTTCCCTTCTGATGTTCTCCCCATTCGATTCTTGCTCTTTATATTCTTGGCTTTGATCTATATTCAGAGCCGCAATTCCTCCTCCACTCCTTTAATTTATTTTTATTGCAATTGATGTAGTTCTGTAAGGCTACTTGTGTTTCTCTGCCCATTTTATTGAATTATTATCTGAAGCCCTGCATTTTCAACACTCCCGAAAATGAATAAGTCCAAGGACCACGCCCGGCTCGAGAGTGCCGACGAGAGCAGCTCCCAGGGGCCTATCAAGAAAGTCGAAACCCAGGAGAATCCCGAGTACCCGACTGGCGTCAAGTTGTTGTCTGTTATGATAGCTCTGATACTGGCGCTGCTGTGTGTATCTTTGGTGAGAGAGCCGTCACGACCCCCGTATGCTGATCTGCCGCCTATATTTCCTTGTTCTGACTTGCCTCTAGGACCGAACCATCATCGCCACCGCCATTCCCAAAATCACAACCCAGTTCGACTCCCTTCCCGACATCGGCTGGTACGGTTCGGCGTATCTGCTGACGTCGGCGTGTTTCCAGCTCCCGTTTGGTCGGATGTATGCCGAATTCAACATCAAGTGGGTTTTCCTCGTGGCCATTGCGATCTTCGAAGTTGGCTCCGTCATCTGCGCCGCGGCGCCCAACTCGCCGGCTCTCATTGTCGGGCGGGCTATTGCTGGCCTCGGCACCGCAGGCGTGGCCACGGGCGCCTTGACGGTAAGTTCAAAAGACTATCGAGGCATTAGAGCTCTCCCACGAACAAAATAACACGGCTCTGTATGCTAACGTGCACTGCGCGTATGTCAGATTCTCGCACACAGCTTACCACTGCACAAGCGGCCCAAGTACACCGGCGCGATGGGTGCGGCGATGGGCGTCGCGCAGGTCGTCGGACCGACGATCGGTGGCGCTCTGGCAGACCACGTTACATGGCGTACGTATACTTTCGTCTTTGGATTTTCTCTCATCGCCGCTTTTCGCTACGGTTTTTCACACATTGTGCTGACTTCGCGGTCATATAGGGTGGTGCTTCTGGATCAATCTCCCGATCGGCGGCGTGACCATCCCGATCATCGCGTTTCTTCTCAACCTCCCCGGCCAGGAGACGCGGGCCACGCGCCTGACGCTCCGCCAGTTCCTGGCCAAGTTTGACTTTCTCGGCACCGTCTTCATCATGCCCAGCATCATCTGCCTGCTGCTGGCCCTGCAGTGGGCCGGCAGCACGTACGCGTGGAGCAGCTGGCGCATCGTGCTGCTGCTGGTGCTGTTCGGCGTGTGCTTCGCGGCGTGGGCCGGCGTGCAGATCTACGAGGGCGACGGCGCGACGCTGCCGACGCGCATCGTCAAGAACCGCTCCATGGCCTCGGCCCTCGTGTACATGTTCTGCCTCATGGGCATGCTGTTCCCGCTGACCTACTACCTGCCCGTGTGGTTCCAGGCGGTGCGCAACGTGTCGGCGCAGCAGTCCGGCATCAACATGCTGGCGACGACCGCCGCTACCGCGGTGTGCGCCTTCAGCGCCGGCTTTCTGGTACGCAGCCGCGTTCTCCCCTTTCTCTGCCCACCCCCCCCCACCCTCCCCCTCCCCCCAGCTAAAAATTGGCACCGCCTTGCTAACTGGCGCTTGCACAGACGACGGCCATTGGCTACTACGTGCCGCTGATGCTGATGGGCTCGACGCTGTCGTCCATCGCGTCCGGCCTCATCACCCGGTTCTCCGTCGACACCAGCAACGGGTACTGGTAAGTGTTCTGCTGCTCCACTCTCTCCTGCTGCTTCCAGCCCTGAGCTGGCACTAATTTTTTTTTCTTTTTTCTGCCAGGATCGCCTCGCTCATCATCCTCGGCCTGAGCTTCGGCTTCGGCGGCCAGCAGTCGCTGATGGTGCCGCAGACGGTGCTCAAGGGCCGCGACATCGCACTCGGCACGTCCGCCATGATGTTCATGCAGACCATCGCTGGCACCGTCTTCTTGTCCGTGGGCCAGAACCTGTTCCAGAGCCGCCTGCTGGCCGAGCTGGCCCTGCGCGCCCCCACCGTCGATCCGCGCGTCGTCGTCGACAGCGGCGCCTCGGACGTGCAGGCGGCGCTGAGCCGGCTGTACCCGCCCGAGGCGGTGCAGGCCGTCATCCTCTCGTACGCGCTGGCCCTGCAGAAGGTGTTCCTCATGTCGCTCATCCTGGCGTGCCTGACCATCCTGGGCTCCGGCACAGTGGAGTGGAAGAGCGTCAAGAAGAACAAGAAGAAGCCCGCCAGCGCCGCCACGGCAGAGCCGCCGTCCGAGCAGCCGGCGGAGGTCGGCCAGGAGGCGAAAGACGGCGCCGACGGCGCCGAGCTGCGCGACCTACCGGCGTCGCAGAGGGCCACGGAAGCCGAGGCAGAGACCGCGCTGGAGGAAGGGGCCAATGCAGCGATGCCCCGGGACGTAGAAAAGGGCAAGGCGACCTAGGCACCGCACTGGGATTTTTTATTTTTTATTTTTATTTTTTGGTTTGAGGAGAGAAGTGGAAGCTTCAGAGCCTAGAAAAAATATCTTGAGATGGCAGGGCACATAGACACACCAGAGATTTATCGCCACTTTCCATTCGTTCGGGTTTACCTGTTTTCCTTTGTCGGGAGTTTCAACTTGAGATATTTCATCATATTTGTATGTGATTGTTTTAATATAGACAGGTATGCTGCATGCAATCTTTTTTTCCCTTCTCTAAACAAACACTTTGCTAGGCCTAGCGTCCAGAGTGCGCACGATATGATAGCAGCGGCCGACAGCAGCACTATTGGATCACGCCCTCGACAACAAACTTGCGCGTAGCCACAATGCTCGAGTTCACTGCGAGCTCGCCGATCTGCCAATAGTAAACAGGTGAGTGGATTCTGGCCTCGGAAGATAGGGTGGAGCGGATATACGGGGATAAGGCAGGCTAGGAGCTACCGGAGCGGGGGGGTGGGGGAATGCCGCAGGACGACGCTCGCGCGCAGCGCAATTTTTTTACCTTTTTGTGGCCAGCTTCTGCAGCCAGGTACTCGGGGCTCCCCGGGGTGAGCTCCGGGTGCGGCCAGGCGAAGACGTAGGTCAGGTAGAGGTCGGCCGGGTCGCCGCTGGGCCCGACGCTGATGATGTTGAGTACGGAGGCGCCGGAGTCGACGTTGTCAAAGTCGACGCGGGAGGGCGGGTGCTCGGTGCAGACCTCGGTGAAGGAGTGCGGCACGCCCTCGGTCGGCACGACGGACGTGGGGTTAGGCCCCTTGAAGATCATCTTGCGGCGCACGACGGTGCCCTCGTCCTTGATGATCTCGGCCGTGGCCACGGCCGGCACGAACTCCCACGGCCGGCGGATCTTGCGCTGCAGGCCCTTGAAGATCTGCTCCTCTGTGAGCACCGGCTGGGCGCCCGGCGGGTTGGCCGGCGCGGTGTGGGCGTGGTAGATGGTCGTCATTGTGGGTGCGTGTGCTGGCTTGGGGGGCGTGCTTGTCTCGAGCTGGCTCGACTCAGAGCTCAAGAGAGAGAAGAAGGAGGGAGGGGGGAGGGGATGAGCATTTATAAACTGCAGGAGGGACGGACAGGAACATAGATCAAAACGGTGCATCGGAAGATTTGGGTTGTGAGCTGCCAGGGACGTGTTGGGCCATGCCAATGGGGTTGCGCTGTCGCAATTGCAAGCTCTCTTGCGCGGGTGTGGGGAAATCCGATTCCTACGGTTAAAGATGCGCCCGAAATAGCAAAGTCTCCTGCTGCTTATGCGGTACGAGCCGTTATCATATAGGCCTCTAGACCTATAGATGCAAGAAACTGCGTTGAAACGGGTCGCAGGATCAGTTGATCACCTTAATGAAGACGGAGGCACGAAGGGGGCATCTCGTCTGCTGCGACCTCCGTGGCATGGTTTTTGGCTTTGTGGGCTGACAAAAACCCGGTTGGCGGTATTGGATTGATTGCTGCAGAAATACAGACATACAAACAGTCAATCGATTCGACGTCGTCCGGCTACGTCGCTACTGGATATCTCCCTTTGCAGGAAACGGTTCTCCAATTGACCAAGCACGGTTGGCTAGAACGGCCGCTGCTGCCAGTCTCTAGGTCTTGATACATGCAGCTCCGCTCTGGCCAACAGCTCTCGTCTCTGCTCCGCTGCTGAACGCAGAGACGCCCGAGATCAATTGAATAGCGAATCGGAACACTGAAATTACTGATATGGCCTGTTCAGAGACAATGGCGGATGGACGACGCTAGATGCGACGGCCAGGTTGTCAGGCAGCAGGTTAAGCAACCCTTTCGATGACAAGATGACGTTGACGCACATGGGCGGAGTCTTGCCTTGTCTTGTAGCAAATTGTGTGTGTCTTGCTTTTCTTGAGCTATCTTCGATGACCTACAACGGCTCTTTCAGAGATGTCTCAAATGTTTTCCCGGCTGGCCATTTCCCCTCCATGCACATGCGTGAATAAGCGATGCACATATAAGTGCAATTGAGCTCTCTTGAAATTAAACGTTTGTGGTTTGTGCCGCAGAACTGAATAGCTCTGTGCTTTTTTAGGATGTGACGTGCCTTTCCGCTTTCTATGCTCATCCTTTCCAAGAAACTTTCAATTAGAGCCAATCATCGCTCCAATTCCGCTCCCTTCTGCGACCCTTCGTCATCTTTTCTTTTGCTCTAAGTTTTCTGCCCTTCTTTTTTTTCTTCTTCTTTCTCCTGGCCTTTTCTTTTTCCTCTCCTTTTTCTTTAGCTTTGTCTTGCTTAAGTGCCTCAGTGCATTCTGCAGTATCGTTCTTCTCATTCTCCAGCAGCTAATGATCAGATGTGGGGGGTGGGTTGCTGCTGGCTTGGTGGCTTGCTTGCCGCTAGGACCAGAAGCTTGCCGCTGGATGGTGCTGAGTGGCGCCTGGTGACGACAATGACGCACAGGCCAATGTATTACTCGTACTTTGTAGGCCCAGCGAGCCCAGCTAGCAAGCTAGTTTTTGTGGAGCAAGCTTTTGTGTGTCTCTTGTTTTTTCCCTTTGCTGTATGTCGTAGTATCGTAGGCGGCCTGCCAGCCAGCGCCAGTTAGCATCCAAGCCATCCAGCCATCCCACCCAGAGAGCCATCGAGCCAGCAAGCCAGACTCAGCCAGGTTACCTTTTCTTTTCTTGGCCAGGCGACTGTCTGTCCTCTTTCTGTCCTCTTCCTTTCCCCTCCTTTGGTCTCGCTATCTCGGTGCCTATATTTTCTTAATTTTCCTATTTTTTTTTTTTTTTGTGAGTGAGCCGCCTGGGTCACTACTGCTGTTTTTTTTGCTCCGCAGTTGCCCTGCTTTTTTTTTCTAGGACCTTCCTTTTCAGCTTCTCTCCCTCGCTCCTCCTCTACTCCACCACTTTCTCCTCCTCTTCCTCCTCTAGCAAGGCCACGTTCTTATTCCGCAAATCCCCTCGCAGAATTTCACCACCACCACACAATTATTACACAGCATCCGAAATTATTTCTGGTAGCAACACAGACAAGGCATTCTCGAAACGCATCTTTGCATTTTCCAGCGTCCTTTCTCGTTTCTCGACCTTGCTTGCTTGTCGTCTTTGCTTGCTTTTCTTCTTCGCTCTTCTCCGATTCTCGCTGCTCTCACAAAATGGCTCCTCCGCCCGCTGCGAGTTTGCCGCTCACCGAGCGCCTGCTCACTCTTGCGAAGACTCTGCAATGTAAGAACAGATCTCCCTCTCGCTCCCACATACCAACAAGAGCCTCGAGTATTTTCGAGTGTGTCTAATGTCTCAGTACCTGGCTAATGCTTCTCTTCTTGTTTAGTTGGTTGGTTTGTTGGGTATGTACACCGCTATCTAGCATGAAGCTCTTTATCGCAACTTTATCGTCACACATGCCAATCTTCGCGATGCAGGATAAGGCGACAGTGGGATAATTTCTTTTGCTGACATTCTCAAGACACCTCACCCTCATTCTCTGCACCCTGCGGTACTCTCTGTCTTGGATCCGCTTCAACTACTATTCCTTTTTCGCCCGCTTCTCCTACCGCCTCGCCTTTGTTGCCGCCGCCGCAACCTACGGCATCGTCGTCTACAAGACCTTCCGCGCCAAGGCCAAGGGTGGCCGCATACCTGCTGGCGCCGCTGGCGTGATCGGCCTGCTGAACGATGAGAATGTGCAGTATCTGCGTACGTCTGCCTGCCCATGCGTCATGAGACGTCCTCCCTCTTCGTGCTGCTTCCAGCTCCGTGCTAATCTCTCACCAGTCATCGCCATCGTCTGGCTCTACTCTCGCCAGTACATCCTGGCCCTGCTCCCCTACACCATCTACTCAATCTTCCACGTGGCCACCTACACCCGCACAAACCTGATCCCCACGCTGGTGCCCCCCCAGCAGCTGGCGCCCGCCGCTGGCTCCTCCAAGCCGCAGTACGCCACCCACCCCGTCGCCGACTCCATCGGCAAGTTCGTCAAGCAGTACTACGACTCGTCCATGTCCATCGTAGCCTTCCTCGAGATCGTGCTCTGGCTGCGCCTGTTCCTGTCCGCCATCACCTTCTCGCGCGGCTCGTGGATCCTGATCGCCGTCTACACCGCCTTCCTGCGCGCCCGCTTCTCCCAGAGCACCCACGTCCAGGACACCTTTGCCCAGATCGAGGCCCGCATCGACAACCTGACCGGCGCCCAGGGCATGAACCCCACCGTCCGCCAGGTCTGGGAGACGGTCAAGAACGGCGTGCGCCAGGCCTACGCCGCCACCGACCTGCAGAGGTACCTCGGTGCCGGTGCCCAGGCGCCGCGGAAGTCGCAGTAAAGGCTGTCCCGAAAAAGTCAACAACGAAGGAGCGGGATACACGCCATTTGCCAGCAGAAGATGCTTCGACAGGCGAGGCGCGTGCTCGCCGAACACAATAGCCTCTGCTGGTGTCCACTCCCATGGCGAATGAAATAGGCCGACTATGTGCCTATATTGGCATTTGATGCATTCTGCCAAAGACTTGTTTTTCATGGGCTTCATCTTGCGAGGCTCACACGAGACGTCACGGCATGATCAAAATTGAACGACGCGAATTTTTTTCTGATAATGCGCAGGCGGGGGAGAGATCTGTACGAGAGACGAATAGGTGGGAGGATCAGGAACGACAAATGTGCGTTAGGAATGGTTTGGCAGTGGTTAGACGGAGAAAGACGGATGGGCTGATCAGGACCGAGCATAGTGATTCGCCTCACTGTCCGTCCGCGGAGCACATAGCTGACCGGGATGTGTTTATTGTACTTGCTGGTATTGTTTAGTATTAATGCTGCTGCTGCTGCTGCTGCCTGTTCTCATTATGCTGTCCTCCCATGGGTTACTATAACAATATGCTGTTTTCGGGGAGTTTTGGTGGCAGAAGATCATCTGGCTGGTGGTCCTTCAAACTGCTGTGCAACTGTTTTTTTTTTTTTTTGTTCCCTCTCTTCTCTGCTAGTTTCCCCGTCATCAACTGTATTTTGTCACCTGTTGCCAATCCTGCGACGTGAGGCTTTCTCCAGTTGTAGGTTAGGTGAACTGCAAATGGAGGCTGTATAATTTTTGCTATAGCATTCCAGCCACTAAAACGACTGCACAGGCAGCCAGCCCTTCTAGCTTCAAGGCTGCCCCGCGCCCCAGCAGCTGCTCAGGCGGCTTTGCTGCCCAGAGACCGCGCTAAGCAGATGACGTCGTTTGGCGTTCTTGCTCGGTCTAGGCGCAGTTGTCTCTGCTCTGCGATTCGCTCCTTGTCTTTGTGTGCCAGTGAAACACCAACAGCTTCTCATGACACAGCCGTCTTGCGCCTTTCTTTGCCTTCTTCTCTTTCATTTTTCTTTCTTTGTTTTTCTCCTATTTAATATCCCAGTTCCCAGAAGCTCAGAAGTCAAAATCTCTGCTGGTCGGGTCCTCATATTCCTCGCTCGCCTTTCCAGCCGCTCTCTGGCTTTCTCGCCACCTTCGCAATGGCTTCCCTCTTGCGCCAAATCGTCGCCGGACCGAGAATAAAACATGCCGAGACTGGACTTGATCTGTGCTATGTGACTTCTAATATAATTGCTACGTAGGTCTGGAGTCTCAATCCGCAGTTGCGGCCAGAATTCTTGCTTACATTTGCGTACCAGATCCGGCCCGTCAAATACGTACCCGCAGCGCGCATACCGCAACCCGCTGGACCAGCTGGTGGCGTTTCTGGATGCGCGGCACGGGGCCAACTGGGCGATCTGGGAGTTCCGCGCCGAGGGCACGGGGTACCCCGATGAGGCCGTGTACAACCGCATCCGGCACTACCCGTGGCCGGACCACCACCCGCCGCCGTTCCGGCTGGTGCCGCTGATCCTGGCGAGCATGCGGCAGTGGCTGGACGGTGCCGAGAAGGGCAGCAGCGGCAGCGGAAGCAGCGAGAAGCCCGGGGAGAGCGGCAGCGGCGGCGGCAACGGGCGCGTGGTGGTCGTGCACTGCAAGGCGGGCAAGGGGCGGTCGGGGACGATGGCGTGCAGCTACCTGATCGCGGAGTGCGGGTGGACGATGCAGGCGGCGCTGGATCGGTTTACAGAGCGGCGGATGCGGCCGCGGTTCGGCGGCGGCGTGACGATCCCGTCGCAGCTGCGGTGGGTGGGGTACGTGGACCGGTGGGCGCGGCATGGCGGGCGGCGCGGGGTGCCGTACGTAGAGCGGGCGGTGGAGGTTGTGGAGGTGCGGGTGTGGGGGCTGCGGGCGGGCGTCAAGCTGGCCGTGGAGGGCTACGTGGACGAGGGCAAGCGCATCGCGGTGTGCCACACGTTCCGGCGCGACGAGCGCATCGTGGTGGAGGGCGACGCGCCGGGCAGCGCGGGGCTGTGGGACATGGTCAGCGACATGGCGAGCGGCGGCGGCAGCAGCAATAGTAGCAGTAGTGTCGGTCAGGTAGCCGCAGGCGCCGCGGAGGGGGAAGCGGAAGCGACAGCCAAGCTCGACGCCGACGCCGACGCCGGCGGCAGCGTCAACGGCACGGGCTCGGAAAAGAACGAGAACGGCTCCGCCGGCACGCTGCGGCGTCCCAGCCTTCGCGTGCTCCCTGGCAAGAGCGCGTCGTCGCCGGCGCTGGCAGCGCAGGCGCAGGCGCAGGCGCAGGCGCAGGCACAGACATCCAATCAGACGCCGGCGACACCGCCCTTTGCGTATGCGTCGCGCGACGAGCCGGGCGGGCAGGCGGTGGTGTTCCGCCCCGCGGCGCCGATCCGCGTGCCTGGCAGCGACGTCAACATTGTGCTGGAGCGGCGCAACCGGGCGGCGGCGGCGGGCGTGCTGGGCGGGCTGGCCATGGTGACGTCGGTGGCGCACGCGTGGTTCAACGTCTTCTTTGAGGGCCGCGGGCCCGAGCAGGGGGGGCGGGCCGACCGCGCCGGCGTCTTCGTCGTCGATTGGGACCAGCTCGACGGCATCAAGGGCAGCAGCCAAAAGGGCAGCCGCGCGGCCGAGCGCATCGCCGTCGTGTGGCGGGTCGTCCCGGACGAGGACGAGGAGGAAGAGGAAGAGCCGGCGGCAGCGCAGACTGACGAGGCAGAAGAGAAGGCCGCTGTCGCGGAAGCCGGCGCCGACACTGGCGTCCCCATCCCGCAGATGCGCCCGGCCGACTGGAAGGGCGACAACCACGAGGACCCCGACGCCGGCAAGCACCTGGGCCTGCGGATTCAAGACCCCGCCAGCGAGGCTGCGAGCCGCGCCAGCAGCGTCCAGGATGTGCCGGTCGCCAGTGGCTCTTCTCCCGCGGGACAGGCGGCAGACGGCGGCGGCGACGACGAGGTGGCGCTGGCCGGCGTCAAGGCGTGCGGGCCCGAAGGCGAGGACCTGGTTGCTGGCAGCGACGCCGCAGCTGCGTCTTCGAGCACATCCACGCCTCACTCGCTATAGCAGAAGCGTGAGCAGCAGAGTAGATTAACAGGACGGCGAGCATAGAGAGGCGTCTTCCCAGAATCAAAAGGAAGGCGTTACGAAGCAATTTGACATAATGATGGACATACGTGACACGAGGGTACAACAGAACAGCAGAGTCTCACCGGTCAAAAGGCATTTTCATAATCATGTATTATAATATAGAAGAAAAAGAAAAGCTTTCCACGCTGAATTAGTTGGCTTTTCATGGTGAATCGGTAGGCCGTGAGCAATGTCAAGCGAATTGCGGCTTTGGTGTAAGACAGCCTGGCGCCTTGCCCCACCTAAAACTATGCGAAACCTCTTCAGCGGCCGTATCTGTTTTCACACGCCAAACTTCCGCACCTTCACATCGTTCTCACGCTCCTTCGTCGCTGCAAGTCCCTTGCAACATTCATTCTGCAGAGCACAGCGTCTCCTCGTCCTTGTTGCCCGCCATGGTCAACGTCGCCTCTCTTAAGCGCATATCTGCGGCGCAACTATCTGAGCTGATCCTCGCGGGGCCCGCTAGCACCAAGAAGATCGCCATCGTCGATGTGCGCGACGACGGTACGTGATGCTTTCCCTCTCTTTCCCATTTAGCCTCCTCTCGTATATCAATTTCACCGCCTCCTTGCCATCGGTGGCTGACACAGAGGTGACGCCAAATCAGACCACATCGGCGGCCACATCAAGGGCTCGCTGCACTTCCCCTCCGGCAGCCTCGACGCCACCCTCCCTACGCTCGTGCGCAAGCTCCAGGACGCCGACACCGTCGTGTTCCACTGCGCGCTGTCGCAGCAGCGCGGGCCTGGCGCGGCCCTGCGGTACCTGCGGACGGTCGACCAGCAGGCGAAGACAGCGACGGCGGCGGCGGCGGCGGCGGCAGCTGCGGCTGCGGGCGACGACGCTGCATCAACCAAGCAGGCCGTCTACGTCCTGGACCGCGGGTTCGTCGGGTGGCAGGAGGTCTACGGCGAAGACGTGCGGCTGACGGAGGGATACCGCAAGGAGCTGTGGCGGGACTACTGAGGGGAGACGGGGTAAGGGAAAGCAACCGGAGTTCGGCTAGATTTTTTTTCTCTCTGGGTTGGCGTCATCTTGTCGTCGAATTCATACATACATAGCTCATAGAAAGCCACGAACTAGACTATTTCTTCGGAGAGAGATGTCCAGTCGAAAGCCTGCGCCTTGCTCTGACCATACTCATCTTCGGGGACTGGCACGACTGAATGGAGCACTTAAAACAGGGACTGAAACTACTGGGGAGGATGAGAACAAGGGCAGCATAAATGCATAGCTTTTCCGCCCTAATTTCTCGCACGACGATGGCAGCAGCATAAGTGCATGGCTCTTTCGCCCCAGTCTCCGGCACGAGCGATGGCTGCAGCCTGGTGCACTGCTCTTCCGCCCAAGCCGATATGCCAGCCAGAGCTTGCTGCTGTCTTCATTGACAAGCCGGGCGTGGCCACGTTTCTGGTCTTTAGAGGCAGAGTAGGACAGCACTGCTGCATCGACGAACAAATAGCGAGAGTGAAATAGATCCAGGTGACATTCGTCATGCGTCGGAGACTGCAATGATACGGATCCCGTTCAGAATGACGGTGAGACAATAGAGGAGCCCACAAGCCTTATTTGGTGTGAGCCTGTGGCTAGAGGGGACCATTTTGCGCTGGCACTGCCAAATCAGAAGCTGAATCCGTACTGAATCCGTGCTGAAAATCCAGGGCTACTTAGCTGCTAGCCAATAACCACTGCCGGTTAAAGATGGCTGCTTTTAGCAGTGGAGACAGCCACTAACAGCCACTAACACCCTGGCGACACCCTGGTAACACCCTGGCCCACAGGGGGGGGGG
>NTMA01000141.1:23568-45065 GCA_002917075.1 Hawksworthiomyces lignivorus | reverse complement strand
GGGGGGGGGGGGGGGGAGGCGAGAGCCAGAGTGAGGGTTAGGGTTCCCTCCCGCAGCACCGTGGGAATGTAGACGATAAGACAGTTCATTCTGGGACGATGCAGAGCCAAGTAGACATTTTTCATTTTTAATGCTATAATACATGTATGACAATGTGTTTTCTTTTATGTACACAGACCATCTCGTGTGCTTCCTGCCGCAGAGTTTCCTCTCCTCTGCAGCTTCTGCAGCTCTGCCGCAGCCCTGCAGCCCTGCTCCGCCCGCGCTCTCAGCGCCTACCACCCCTGCCGGGCGAGCTCCTTAACGCGCAGCACGGTGGACCTGAAGGCGTCCTGGAACTTAAAGCGCCACCGCTGGCTGCGCAGGCGCTTGCGCTTGAGGCCCGGCCGCTCGTGGAAGCGCTGGCGCTGGAAGTCGGCGGGCACGCGGTTCTGCTTGCAGCGGATGTCCAGCAGGACAAAGGCCCGCGCCTGGTCCACGTTGCCGCTGACGTGCACCGTGCGGCCGGTCTTGGGCCGCAGCATCAGCTTCGGCGCGCCGCGCGGCTTGCCCCCCGCCACGTGCCGCTTGTAAAAGTCGTCGCTCGACCACATGGCCCACTGGGCCGGGTTGTCGGACGAGTAGAGGTCCTTCAGGGGGTCGGACGAAGGCGAAGTAGAGGAGGGCGAGGAGCTGGAGGGGGTGCCGCTGCTTGAGGTGTTGCGGTTTGGCTGTGCGGATGGTGAAGAGGACTGCTGCGGGGACCGTTTTGGCGGCCAGGATGGGGTGCTGGACGAGGGAGGCGGTGCGAGGCGGGCGGCTGTCGTAGAGAGCTGTCTCTGCAGTGCAAATGGTGTCGTAAATGGTGACCTGCTCATACTAGACAAACGAGCAAAGATAGTTGCCGAGGAGGGGCCGCCTAGAGCAGCACGCGTGACTCGTGAGAGCTCCATAGCTGGCTGCTCTGTTGCGTGCAGAGATGGACGTCAGCTTCTGTCCGTCTCTTTGGGCGCGGTGTTCGTCTCTTCTTTTCTTTAGGTTCCGTCGAGAAGTAGCACTCAATTCGCCTTTCAGACAATCTGGCAAGCCCCTCATTCCAGATTGGACGCTTCAATGGAGAGCTGTGATGGATATGCCGTTCACTGGTCGCCTGAGGCTTTTCGGCCTTTCGGTGCAGCCATCACCAAAATTTCCTATCGGCCATAAGATATTCCGTCGCCGGCTTTGCGCGACAACGCGGGAAGGCGCCAACAGCTCCGCCCAGTAAATTTCCTTTTTGGTTGGCTACAGTGCCTCGGCGACTTTTCTGTGAAGCCTCGTCGCATTTTTCCTACTTTTTTACTGTTCGCTGTCTCTCTTCGTTCATATACCCGCCTCAATACCACGTCTCAGCACGTGTCTGATTGTCTCTCTGATGTTGCATGGTGATGCAGCTTCTTACTGAACCTTAAAAGAGCTTTCCATTTCTCCTACTAGGGTCTGAATCGTTCTTATAGCGACTGACGAACAGAGCCACTGCCATCAACCCACGATGGCATACAACCCATATGGAGGTACCGTCGTGCTGCTTGCGTGTTTGATTTTTCTTCTTTTGCTTTTTCTTTTTCTTTTTGACATTGTCTTAGCTTAAGACTATCTGCAAAGTTCGAACTGCGATACTGACATGCCACTTCTGTAGGCCACCGCTATGGGCCGCCTCCAAACTTCAACCCGTACCCCGGCGCAAACCCCGTGCCTGGCATGGGTGTTCCGGGCCTAGGTAAGAGCACACTCCGAATTTCTTCTACCGACGCGCCGCTAGAGACCTTGGCTATCTTGGTCTTTCTTTTTTTTGCATGCTGACACGTATCTTTCCAGGCCCGCCTCCAGGCATGTCTCCTGCTCCGGGCATGGCACCACCTCCTGGTGTACAGCAGCCTCCCAGTGCGACACAAGCTAATCGACCAAGCGGAATCCCCCCCTCCTTCCAACCACCACCCAACATCAACTTCAATGCCCCCGTGATCCGGCTAGGTGGCAGCTCCGGTGTCTCCTCGCTCCCTCCGCGACCTAACCTGCCAGCAGCACCAATCGGCCGACGCGACTCCGAAACGCCACTCTCAGCCGTCAGCAGCAACGGCGGGGGCCCGATGCGCCCTGACTTTCGGCACGACCGATTTGGTGGCGGCCCTGGCGGCGGTAATTCAGGCGGTCCCGGTGGTGGCGGCAGCAGCCTGGACCAGACACGTGCGGCCATCCGTGACACAATGCAGGCGCAGGTGCCGCCGACGAACGACGAGAAGCTGCGGACCATCTTCGTGCACAAGGTGCCGGACGGCGTGGGCGGCGAGCAGGCGCTGGAGCGCCTGCTAGGGCTGGTGGGCCGGCTGCGGCGGTGGGACTCGGCGCAGTCGCACCTGTCCGACCACAAGGGTGAGCTGTTTGGCTTTGCACAGTACGAGGACGTCGACTCTCTTGCGTCGGCTATTGAACTGTTGAAAGGCGTCAAGGTGCCGCTGAAGAAGCAGGAACCGCGAGACGCGTCCGCTGACGCCGACGAGAAGACCGCGGCGTCCGACAAGGACAAGAAGACGTGGAAACCCAGCGGCAAGAGCGACGAAGACGAGAACGAGGACGAGGACGACAAGAATGCCGAGGAGAAGGAAGACGGCGCCAGCGATGACGATGCCGACGACGGCGGCCCATACAAGGGCATCGACAAGGTGCCGCTGCAGGTCGCCGTGGATCCGGTCAGCCTGCAGTACATCGAGGCGCACCAGGCGAAGCAGAGCGAAGAAGCGGCGGCGGCAGCCAAGGCACGGCGCGAAGCCAGCCGGGCGGCCTTTGAGGCGGCCATCCACGACCTGTTCTTCCCGCCGGCGCGGGACGCGGCGCGGGAGGGCGCAGACGGCGACGTGAAGATGACGGACGCGGGAGCCGCGGGCGACGGCAGCGTAGAGGTCGTCAACATACCGCTGGCGCAGGACGACGAGCTGGCGGACATACCGGCAGAGATGCGGGAGATTGTGGCGTCGGAGATTGCGTCCTTCCGCGAGCGTAGCAACCAGCGCGACCTGGAGCGGCTGAAGCGCGAGCAGGAGCTGGAGGAGATGGAGCGGCGGCGCAACGGCGAGGAGAACAACGCGCGGCTGGCGCGGCGAGGAGGGTCGCCAGCAGCAGCGGCGGCGTCGTCGGCGCAGTCGAGCACCAACAACATCCCGCTAGGCCCGCGGGGCAGCGCCGCCGCGGCACCGTCGGGGCCGCGGTCGCGCAACATCAACTTTGTCAACGGCGGGACCACCAACGGCGGGGATCACCGCCACAGCGGCGACGACGACGACCCAGACACGGAGGCGAGCGACGAGGAGCTGTACCGGCGCGAGCGACGGCGGCAGCAGGCGGAAGACGACAAGATGTACCAGGAGGCGGAGCGCAAGTGGGTGAACCGGGAGCGGCAGCGGGCGGCGGCGCTGGAGCGCGAGAAGGACCGGGACCGGGACGACGCGGAGAAGGCGGCGCGCGACCGCGCCGAGCAGCTGGCGCGGGACGCGACCTGGGACGACGAGCGCGAGCGCAGCGTGCTGTACGGGCGCGACCACGCCACGTGGCTGCGCAAGCGCGGCCACGACCGCGCCGAGGAGGAGAAGCGCGACGCCGAGGACCGCCGCCAGGAGCAGGACGAGCTGCGCCGCCAGGCCGCCGACATGGAAGCCGCCCGCGGCATGGCCGACTCGTTCCTCGAGCAGCAGGCCCAGGAGCTACAGCAGCGCAAGCCGTCTCATCCGGCCGCCACCACCGCCTCTGCAGCGGCGGCGCCGCAGCGCGTCACCATCTCCTTTGGCGCCGCCGCCCAGCGCAACCAGGCCCAGCGCGGCGGGCCCACGCGCCGCACCGTGGCCGAGGTCGAGGGCCTGCTCGACGACGAGGAGCACGAGGGCGCCACCAAGCGCCAGCTGGTGCCCATCAAGTTCGAGCCCATGGCCGCCTCGGCGCGCCTGTCCGACGAGGAGCTCAACCAGGCCGTGCGCGCCCTGGCCCAGGAGATCCCCACGGAGCGCGAGGGCCTGTGGGCCTGGCCCGTGCACTGGGACGGCCTCGACGACGCCGTCATCCGCGACAAGCTGCGGCCCTTTGTCGAGAAGAAGGTCGTCGAGTACCTGGGCGTGCAGGAGCAGTTCCTCGTCGAGGTCGTCGAGACCCACCTGCGCCAGCACGGCTCGCCCCAGGCCCTGGTCGAGGAGCTGCAGGAGGCCCTCGACGAGGCCGCCGAGGACCTCGTCAAGAAGCTCTGGCGCATGGTCATCTTCTTCACCGAGAGCGAGAAGCGCGGCCTGCCGGCATGAGAGCATACAGAGACCAGGAGGGGAGATTGGCCGCGATGCCTAAGCCGGAAGAGGGAGGAGGGAGAAAGGGAGTCGCTAAGAAGCGATGGGAAACAGTACTACGACCACTTTTTTTTTGCGTCGAGATCCTCTCTTTGGTATTTACAGAAAGCGTGTGTCTACGGCTTTGGATCACAGGATGGGAGGAACGGACCCAAACAAGTGTAAAACTGTATAATAAGCATTTTGTCCTCTTTTTTTGTTGCGTGTGTATGTAAATTGGTGATCTACTTGATTCAAAAAAGAAAAGGAGTTTCTATTGGGGCAGAGTGATGGCTTTGCTGTCTTCGTTGTGTATTTCTTCTCGACAGTGCAAATACGATGGCCCTGCAAGGACTTGATGTTGCAGCCAGGCCAGCTACGACACTTTGTCTTATATGCATGTGTGCAACACAACCGCCCGCTCGCTGCGGAGAAGATAACCGGCAGCCGAGGTATGTACTACCCCAAACTAATGAAGCCAAATCAGCAATGAAGGCGGGCAGCTTACCCCAGATTTTCCGGGAATGCGCTAAAACGACAGCACCCTCCGCCAGAAGCCGCTCTAAGTCGGTGCAGAGCGAAACTTATCGTGAAGCAATACAGCCAATTCCATTCCATTCTCTAGTATTATAGAAAGTAGTGTCTACTGATTGCTTCGTCGCTGTATCGCCATGTCATCTCCTCAGTTCTCCACGCCGCCGCCGGCCATCAAGGACGTCCTCGTCACGTTTCCTTCCCCGCACGTCCTCCTCGTCACCATCAACCGCCCCCGCCAGCTCAACTCTCTGCCGTCCACCTACCATGCCGCCTTTGACGGCCTCTTCCGCTGGTATGATAATGAGAAGACGCTGCGCTGCGCCGTGCTGACGGGCACCGGCCGCGCGTTCTGCGCCGGCGCCGACCTCAAGGAGTGGCACGAGCGGAACAACAAGCGGGCAGCCGCCGCCGCTGGCGGTGCCGCTGCCGCCGCCGACCCCGGCCCGACGACCGCACGGTGGACATCGTCGGGCTTTGCGGGGCTGAGCAACCGCACTGGCAAGAAGCCGGTCATCGCCGCCGTCAACGGCCTGTGCCTGGGCGGCGGCATGGAGGTGGCGCTCAACTGCGACATGGTGGTGGCGGCGGCCGACGCCAAGTTTGGGCTGCCCGAGGTAACGCGCGGCGTCGTGGCCATCGCCGGCGCGCTGCCGCGCGTCGTGCGCACCGTCGGCCGCCAGCGCGCCGCCGAGATGGCCCTGACCGGCCGCATGTTCACCGCCGCCGAGATGGAGCGCTGGGGCATCGTCAACGCCGTCGTGCCCGACGGGCCCGCCGCCCTGCGCGAGGCCCTGCGCCTGGCCGCCGCCGTCGCCGCCAACTCGCCCGACGCCGTCATCGTGTCGCGCGAAGGGCTGCGCCTCGGCTGGGAGGGCGTCGGGCCCGAGCTGGGCACCGAGCTGCTCGAGCGCGGCATCTACGGCCAGATGGACGGCGCAGACAACATGAAGGAGGGCGTGCTCAGCTTCGTCGAGCGCCGGCCTGCCATCTGGAAGGACAGCAAGCTGTAAATGGCCTAGGAGAGAAAGGGGGGAAGGGGGGAAGGGTGGAAGGGGGTGAGTGGGGGAGGGGGAGAGAACGCGAAAAAGGACATGGGAACGGGCTACGTCGTGTACATATATTTATCGCCCATATATGTCAAACTTCAGTGTACTATTCCTCGAAATTAAATAGCGCCTTTGTCGTGCCAGAGACTCTCTATGATCAGTCCTGTGTCAGCCATCGTCGTGCCACAAGAGTCAATGAAACTTCTTTTTCGGACAGCAGGCCTGCAAAGAAGCAATACAGCCCAGCCACGAACACAACCAACGACGAAATAACATGTCGCGAGGAGCTTGGGCTATCCGTTCTCATAGGGTAAACTTTTTGCAAAGATTAAAAAAGCTTAAATTGCTTAACACGACTCTCGACCCAGAGACACGACCCTAAGGCTGAAGGGATAGGAAGCTCTCTCCGCAGCGATAAAGTCGGGTCTTATCCGTGCCGTCCAAGCCTGAAGCGTTCCTTTTCTAGTAAGCATCCCCTATTCTAGATGGTCTCTGCCGTCGCGTAGATTTGCAACGGAATATTATGTACAGTCTGCGAGATTTAATTAATCGATTTTACTACCGGCGGATAATTCTCAACAGCTGCTTTTTTCGACGGCACGTTACTTCCATTTTTCTGGATCTCTCCGCTTCGAGAACTCAATCCCACCACTTACACCGAAGATCCTGTTTTCATGATGTAAAACTTAGAAGCTGGCATGTCAACGTAGCTACCTCGCAGGCTGAATATACTGTCTTTAGCCATCTGTTTCCTCGTTCCTACATCGTCTGATGGGAGAAGCAACTGAACCTGCAGTTTAAACAGCTCATTTAGTTAGACAAGTTTATATAAGAAGACGATTTAGAACTCCCAGCTAGATAGCTTCGCAAGGTGACTGTACTGCATGCAGCTATACGTAGGAAGAAGTTGGATATTGTGGTAGGACTAAAAAAAAAGCAGCGATAACAAATCGAGAGATGTGGTCATTTCGGCAGTCGACGTCGACAGCCATGATGCTGCTGTACCTAGCTGTTGTGGCTGTTCTTTGCGTTGACTTAGTTGCTGCCGACTCATCTCGCCCCAGCCTGCGGTCGATATGGTCCAAGCAGAACCGGATCAGGCGCCACAGGAACTTCGCTCCGAGCAAGAGACAGTCTGATCCAAGTGGAAACGGCACCCTGCCTGGCCACCCCTCGAGATTCGCGGCTTGCCAGGTAGACGCGCCCGCCACAAGAGCCCCCAAAAATAACGTCTGGGCACCGCTTTCAGGCCCGGAGACCGCCTCAGTCCTGAGCTGGTTGTTTCACCAACCTGAGCTGAACCTGACCAAGACTACGGATCGCTTCCCTTTCGGCGGCGGCTTCTTTGGCAACGACACAGATGGAGGCCACAATGGGACGCATAGAGGCGGGCTGATGCCAAATTTCACCGGGCACGCGCCGCCGAAGCGATGGGAAAATACTATGTGGGCTCTAAACATGCGAATTCAGAGAGCGGAAGAAGAAAAAGGAGAAAAGCAGAGCTGACAATGTTCTTTTTGCTAGACAACTGGTCGAGCTCATGGCCCCCAATAAATCAGACGTTCTCGCCTACCTCGATAGAAATGGCAAAGCTCCTAAGCGCTATGCGCACGTCTTGATCGATAACAGCACCACGGAGAGTCCCAACTACCAGGATATCTTGGTCGGTCCGCTTCCTGTCGACAATGTAACCACGCGCTGGGAGCCTCTCGAGTACCCGTTTACGCGGAAAACACAAGGCCGAGTGCGAAACTTGCAAGCGGACGCCAACCAGCTGTACTCGCAATGGATCTTCCCCATCGGCAAGTCCATTGAAAACATCACCATGGATTTGTGGAACGCTACGGCCTCCGGCGGCTTTGGAGACGCGCTCTTCCCGCTCGCAATCGACCCACTGTGGCAAGACGAAGACGGCCACGTCAAGACCTGGCACATGTATGCGCGGCAGAGCACCGGCCTCTTTGACAGCGGAACCTTGCTCCCACAGGGTCTGTACTTTTTGATGGACATCACTGGCCGAGACCCAAAGAAGTGGAAGCTCGAGGGCTGGTTCTACAACAACGTCTTCTACGAGACTACAGAGGCGTTCCAGAAAGCGTACTGGAGCCCCGGCTTCGAGAAGGTCCGGGGCGGCGAGGACGGCGAGTGGGCCGGCACCGACCGGCAGGGGACCCCCCTGCCCCTGGACGACTCGCCGCCGCCGGTGCCCGCAGCGCAGTCGCCGCTGCCGCGGTTCCGCGTGGACGTCGCCAAGCAGTACGTCCAGTGGATGGACTTCAGCTTCTACCTGGGCTTCAGCACCGACACGGGCCTGTCGCTCCACGACATCCGGTACGACGGCGAGCGGATCCTCTACGAGCTGGCGTTCCAGGAGGCGCTCGCGCACTACGCCGGCAACGACCCGTTCCTGTCCAGCATCGCCTACCTCGACTCGTACTACGGCTTCGGGCCCTACAACTTTGAGCTGGTGCCCGGCTTCGACTGCCCGCAGTACGCCACGTACCTCAACTCGTCCTTCTTCACCGACGAGACCACGCACACGAACCCCAACAGCATCTGCCTGTTCGAGTTTGACGACAGCAACGCCCTGCAGCGCCACACCTCGGGCGGCTACGTGAGCATCACCAAGAACACGCAGTTTGTCGTGCGCGCCGTCGCCACCGTCGGCAACTACGACTACACCTTCAGCTACACCTTTGGCCTGGACGGCAGCATCGGCTTCGACGTGCGCGCCTCGGGCTACATCCTCAGCGGCTTCGGCCCCCACAACGAGGACTACGGCTTCAAGATCCACAACGCGCTGAGCGGCGCCATGCACGACCACGTCGCCAACTTCAAGGCCGACTTCGACATCAAGGGCACCAACAACTCGCTGCTGCTCGTGTCCAACGTGCCCGTGTCCAAGACGTACCCCTGGAGCGGCGGCAAGGTGCGCAACACCATGATGCTGGAGCGCAAGTTTGTCGACAACGAGACCGAGGCCAAGCTGGACGTAAGTCGACCGTTTTTATTTTTTTGATTGTTTTGATTGTGTTTTTTTTTTTCTTCTTCTAATCCTCTCAAAACCGGCTTCCAGTGGGACGCAAACGCGCAGGGCCAGCTGCTCATTGTCAACACGGACGCGCCAACGCCGTACGGCGAGCACCGCGGCTACCGCATCGCGCCCGCGTCGGCGGGCGCGCACCTGACCGTGCGCAACTCGTCGTCGCTGGTCAACACGGCGCGGTGGGCCGAGCACGACGTGCACGTCACGCGGCGCAAGGACACGGAGCCGCGGTCGTCGCACAGCCGCCAGAACCAGGACGTGCACAACCCGCCCGTCGACTTTGCGCGCTTCGCCGCCGACGGCGAGAGCCTGCGCCAGGAGGACCTCGTCGCCTGGATCAACCTGGCCATGCACCACGTGCCGCACACCGGCGACCTGCCCAACACGGTCACCACCGAGGCCCAGGCCGGCGTCAAGTTTTTTCCCAGCAACTACTTTGACGGCGACGTCAGCCGCCGCACCCGCAGCGCCGTCCGCGTCGACTACGACGGCGGCACCGTCTTCGGCGTCGACACCAACGGCCGCTCTCAGGTGTGCCAGGCCGACCTCTGGCGCTACGGCGGCGACATTGTCGTCCGCAAGTACCCGTATGACCCCAACCACCCGTACTATGACATGGACTCGTTCTCGTTTTAAAACTCAGGCCCACCTGTTGGCACCGCGGCACCAGTTTGTGTTTTTTTTTTTTTTTTTTTTTTTTTTTTTTTTTTTTAAAATTGGAATGTGTTTATTTCTCGTTGATTTGGCCAGTTGTGCATGAGCCGTGCATTTTATCTTCTATTTTGACTGTTACTTTGTAATATCGGTATCACACAGTTGAGAATTAAAGAGCGAAGTATGAAACAACAGAAATAAAATATGAAAATGGCAAGTCAAATTATGGAATTAAAAGAAACTCCTGCTTGAGCACTTATAGACAATAAATTTGGCGAGTCCACATCCAAGCCCAGTCCTCCAATGCAGTCACAAAATATAGAGGCGTCAGAGTGTAGGGAAATACCCGGAGGCAAAAAGTCGGTTGATCGTGATGGTGAATCGCGTCTTTACAGAGCAGCAACGGCACCGAGAACACCAGCAACCAGCACGGCAGCACCGGTGAGAGCAGTATCCCGAGCACCGGCGTTGGGGGTGGCGGCAGACCCAGAGGCGCCCGTGGTGGTACCAGCAGCAGCAGTGTTGGTGGTCTTGCTACCCGAGCCGCCAGTGGTAGTGGCAGCAGAGCCGCCGTTGCCGCCGCTGCCACCGGAGCCGGAGCCGCTGCTGCCGCGCGTGGAGCACTGGTCGCCACCGATGGTGGTGTCGGCAACGCCCCCATAGCTGCTGTACTGCGGGCACTCGCTGAGGGCGCTGTTGATGGCGTCGCTGTGGGCCTTGTACCAGCTGGAGACCTCGGCCTCGTAGGTTGAGACGATGCCCGCCAGGCTGGCAGGCCAGGTGAAGGTGCAAGGGTCAGCGGAGAAGGTCTGCTCGAAGGAGACGAGGGCGGGCGGCGGCGTGGGCAGCGAGGCGTAGGCCGACTCGAGGGGCGTGATACAGGCCTCCATGGCGCTGGCCTGGGCCTCCGGGTCCAGGGTGGAGGTCTGGCGGGCGGCGAGCTCGCGCTTGAAGTTCTGGTGGCCCGGGAAGAGCTCAATGGAGGCGGCGGCGGAGGCCGCGAGGGATGCGCAGACGATGGCCTTGAAGAGCATTTTGGCTGTGGGTGGATGCAAAAATATTAAGAAGTATAAAGAGTAATATTGATGTGAATGAATGTATAGAATTGTTGAAGAAGCGTCTATAGAAGTGAATGGAGGAGATATCTCTGAGACTGAAACAGCACAAAAATCAAAAAGCAAAGCACCTACGAGAAGACCGGAGCAGCGGTTCTATTTATCTTCCTGGCCTCCACAGACCGTCGTCCAAGCCATTAATCTGCCCCCCTTTCATTCCTGGAGTACGGAGTATATCTGTTTCTCTATTTTCTGCTCTGTACATATGGGTTTAAGTTGCTTCCAGCAGGGGGTGGCTTTACCGGAAGCCAAGGATGTGGGCTAGAGTGGGACGTAGGGACAACCATGATGGTGTGTGAAAAATAAATATAAAAATAAAAAATAGGGAAAGCTGAACGAAAGCATCTGGATGGAGCCGGACAGCCAAGGCGGTATTTTCATTTCTCAACAGAAACCGTTCATCATTTCGCGTCTGCCGTATACGTGGAACTCTTATTCGGGCCCTGGTGATCAGCAGCACTAGTCGGCGCCGTTCAAGGAATCTCCAGAATAGTTCTCAGCAAACCCATTCTCAGGGATGTCGGTTTCAACCCCCTAGCTTGGGCTTTCTTCTGACTTTGCGCCTTGCGAGCCCTCTTAGGCCATTCCAAGTCGAACTGCAACGAGCTTCGGATGTCGTGGATACCAGGATGTTGTAGATGCCAGGCCTAACCGTTAGCCCTGGTGCTTATGCATATGCTTTGTCCAACCTCGTCGACACCGCGTCTGCCTGCCGTCGTTCCTCAGCCGCTCCGCACTACAGAAAAATAGGGCAGCCACCGACGAATGAAATGGGCAGACAGATCAAGGGGAAATTGCAGTCGGGTTCCTGCTCCCTCGCACGCATGGCGACGTAGGTGGCTCTGACCTCACGACATGTTGTCACGCATCCCAGGAGCGCAGAGAATTCCCCTTTGGCGTCTTGGCTTTCTTTCCCCCCAAGGAAAGCTTAACGAAGGGATGAAGGTTAAGCCAATAACAGGAACAGTAACGTCCGATAGTATGCATCCATTGGGTTTCTAGCTTGCCTCTTTCGGAATCCTCGTCTCCTCGCTTCTAGATGCTCTGGAGTCAGCCACACACCTTCGCAATGCGACGCGAGATGACCTGTGGCGGTTAATTGAATGAACGTCAATCAACCGGCAAGCCCTCCTCATCTCCCCAGGTCAGGCTGATTTGTGGCATTTTGGCTCACCGTCCATGAAAATCGGACGGCGCACAGCCACGATAGCTGTCAGGGCCAGACGCACAACATCACAAACCTCTTTGGAGGCCGTCCGCAGGGAAATCTATCGTACAGGTGCCTCGTGCGTAACACAACAACAAACAACAAAAAATAGGACTGTGGTATGAGACAAAGGAGGCGTCTACTCCTCCGCAAAGCATGGCCTTACACAGCCGTTGCCTAGTAGCAAAAATGTGGTTCAGATGGGCTGCCGCATTACTGTTGGTAGTGTAATTCGTTCTTGGCTCCAGATGTACGCTTGTACGATTGCAGAAGAGCTCGTGTCTCTAGCGAGCAAGTCGTTTGGATGCTACATATTTTTGCTGTGCATAGGGACACCAACCCAGCGGTGGCGGAATTGGCGGGATGGTCTTGGCGAACCGATCAACTGATGAGACGACAAAGAAAAGAGCTGCCATTGACTCTAAACCATTCTACAAACAATATCTCCAACGCTTGTGTTACTCTCTGGATGATCGTAGTCGCAGTTCGTATTCTCTTAGGTTGCACGCATTTTTCAATAAAGCAACCTTCTCAGTGGCACTTCCGTGATGTCGCCGAGTTTGGCCGTCTCTTTTCCACCCTCTAGAAAAGTATGAGGGTTTTTCGTGCACCATATCTGGTGCTTTTTGCCCCTGTCTCCTTTCTTTACTATGTACTCGTATTTGTTTTTCTCCTTAGATCGCCATGGATCTCTCTAGTGCTTTGTGGCTTGTTTGCCTTGCGGAGCAGCAAATCTAACTCTCACCGGGCTCACCATGTCTGTTTCGAAGGTAGCCAGGAGATCGAGCCAATCGTACAACAGTACAAGTTGCAGTCTCAAGGAGTCTGGCTGGATTTCGTTGTGGAGCTGCGCTAATACCGACAGGGGGTCCAACGGTGCTTGTTTGGGGGCTTGATGCATGTAAAAATGAAAAGAAGCTTATTCTCCCATTGGGCATTGAGGGCCAATTAGAAGTCGATGTAGAATGGAACTCTGGGAGTTTGGACGACCCAATTTAGTATCCTGAGCGAGCTAGCTCTGAAAGGGGGAAACGTTTGCTTTGTTTCTTTGATTGAGCGTCACATTCATGATTCCAAAAGCAACAAGGATACAAGTATACTCCGTAGACTTGGTGATAGTGGAACTCAGCTGCTTCTCTCTTCCCCTGCGGTACCTGGTCCAGAGTCACGTGTGTATTTTCTTTTTCCTCTCTGCTCACCTTGCATCGTTCCTTGTTATTTGCAATGTCTAGGATTTTCTTTTTCTTTTTTTTTTTTGGTGTGTATTTCATTTCTTTTATGATGATCCGATAAATACGCGGAGAACGCCTTACCCAACGGTCACCCGCCGCCACTGTCTCACAACGACCTCTCCAGTGAGCCCAAACTCGGCCCATTTGCCCTCGGTGTAGTACCGCGGAACGCGCGTCCCCAGGCCGATGCTCCTGACATCGCCCGACCGCGCCTTGACGGCGTTAAACAGCGAGCTGGTGACCTCGATGCGGACCTCGTTCTCCTGCTCGGCCATGCCCGTGCGGAGCAGCGCTGAGATGTCACGGCCGCCACTGTCGGCTGGCGCCGACGGGTCAAAGGCCGGCACCGGCACGCCGTTCACAAAGGCGCGAAGGGTGTGCGCAATGCGGCCGGTCAGGTGCAGCGTGTATGCAAATTCCTCCGGCGGCGTGTTGCTGGTGGTGGCGGTAGTGTTGGTGATGTTGACGGCAGCTGCTGCTCCTGCAGTTGGCAGCTTGAACGTGGTTGTGTAGGTGCCGATGCCACTGACGCGCTCTAGTCCGCGAATCTGCGTCCACGGCTTCAGCGTTGCCAGCGGCGAAGGCAGCGTGATCGTAGTCTTGTTGGCCTCGACGGACGCCGTGGTGAGCGCGGCAGGCGCCGCGTACGACTCGACCGTCAGATTCCAGGGACCCAGGGTGAAGTCGGTCTGCTGGTTCGACGCGTTGACCGCACGCATGGCAGCCGGAATGGTGATTCTGGACCCATCAGACATGTGCAGAGAGGCCTCCTGGCCATTGCAGACGAGAACTTCAGCCGCACCTGTCCGGCTAACATGGATACGGCCGATATTTGAGGAGTGCGAAACAATACGAAGTCGGCCATGAGTTTTGTTCGTCGTGGTAGCACTTTCTTCGTCCGCAAAAGCCAGTATAGTTGACTGCTCTTGAGCCAGCGTGATGTTTGCGACGATCCTCGTGCCATTCTCTGCACGGTCGTACACTGACAACTGGCGCTGCTCGGCAGTCCAGGCATCTAGCACATAAGGGGTAAACGACTGCCCAGGAACGCTAAAAGATAGCGTAAAAGTAGCGGATGGACCACGGTTGAGGATGTACACAAACTCCGTTTTGTGGGCTTTGTCTGAACGCCAGTGCGTATAGAGTTGACTGGCGTTTGTGGCAGATCCCCCAGAAACGGCGCTTACGCGAACCCGGGGTGCAGTCCCTACAGTCGTCACCATGTCGGCAATAAAAGCGGCATGGGAAACAGCTTTTACGTTTGTGAATGATCCGTTGAGCAACGCCCCCAAGTTAGACGAAACAGTTCTTTGTCCGCTCATACCAATGGTCTTGGCTGTGACGTTTAGGAGACTGTTCGAATCAGATTGAACAATAATGATGGGCACGCTAGCTGCCGCCAGCTTGAGCAACGCTGCAGAGGCCTCCGGGCTGATTCTGTCTTGGCCATCAAAAACCAGTGCTTTGTAGGCAGGGCCATTGGGACTGAGGATTCCCTTGTCTGCGCTAGACTGAGCCAGCACCAGATTGTCAGGGCCGATGTATTCGTGCGTATATCCTAGGCTTCCGTTAGCTCCTCCAAGGCAGATTGGCATCTCTTTCGATACGTAGCTATTACATACCCGCAGCGTTCAGTTCATTAGGTCCGGCGCGCAGTGCGCGAGCAGAGAACGGCACTTTCCATGCATAGAATGCCAGATCTACGCGCGGAACGCCGGCCTTGAGTACAAGCGTGTTCCGGGCCGCGAAGAGCAGCGTGTCGTTGATGTGTCTCCATGCCGGTTGCCGCGGCCCCCACATCTCGCAGAACTCAAACTGGAACGGAGTGTAGCCCGGCCACGTGGTCCCGGGATACGTGCCGCTGTACGGGTAGCCGTGGACGACGAGCGTGTTGACGCCGGCAGCAAACGAGTCTTGGAACAGCTTCAGCAGAGCCGGGACCGCCTGCGCATACGCGCCGATGCGCTGGGCGCCGATCTCTGTCGAGACGGTGTTGCGTCTGGCGATGTGGGCGGCGCCCGTAAACTGCAGGTAGTTGTCGATCGACTCGCTGAAACCGAGCGATTCGAGCTCCGGGGCACCGACGAGCGGAACGTCGGCGGCCATGTCGAGAGGCAGGTTGTACGCTGGCTGGCACGAGTGCTCCAAGCCGTGGCCTTCGGCCCAGGTCTGGTAATGCCTCAAGAAAGCCTGGTATCCTTCGTTCAGCGTGAGCCGATAATCCTCGGCATACCTGCCCCCATCCGGCTCCTGCAGGTCGAAGGCGTAGGTCGTGTTGTACGGCACGCTGTAGCCGTTCCACAGGTTAATGGCCTGGAAGAATACGGGCAGATAGCGCACAGCGCTGTAGCCGCGGGCCTTTTGGAAATGTTCTAGAAATCCTGGCGTCCACCACAGCGACGCCATCATCTCCATGCTGTCCTCCCAAGCTGTGTTGACGTCAGTGGATAATTCCAAACGTGCAAAGTACATTGTTGGGACTTACAGTACTCTCCAACTTGCTTGAGAAGCGCCTGCGTCGTGTTGTCGGCGAGCAAGTGCGCGTCCCAGAAATCGGTCGTCTTCTGCGCTCCGGCCGCGCTGAAGTGGTCCACCATCCACGAGCCGTTGCCGATCCACGTCGATGCATTGGCGACCGAGACGCAGCTGCGCTCGTTGGTGTACCGCTGGTAGAATGCCATCAGCTGCCAATGGCTGGCGGCGGCGGCGGCGCTGCTGTCGCCCTGGGACGCCGGAACCGTCCACTCCGCCAGGGATCCGTTCTTGGCGAGGTCCGTCAGATCCACGACGGACGTCTCGTTGAGGAGGACCACGTTGCCGCGCCCGCGCCGCGGCTGCTGCCCCTGCCCCTGCCCCTGCGCCTCCACCGCCAGCACCGCCACCAGCGCGCCGCTGCCGCCCCACAGCTCGGGCGCGTTAATGAACCCCTGCAGCGGCTCGTAGTTGAAGTGCACCTCGGGCAGCGGCAGCGGCAGGGAGCGCACCGTCTCGCCTGCTGCTGGGAGCGGCGCGACGCCGTACACGAGCTCCATGGCGAGGCCGCGTCCGTCGCGCGTGTAGTTGTCGGCGGACCCGGCCGCCTCGACCGACGCCGGCGGCGGCGGCGAGGGCACGCCGGCCGCTTGGTTGGCCCCCAGTGCAAAGTCGAGAACCAAGCCGTGCTGTGCCGTGCTGTTCAGAGCCGCCCGAAACAATGCGGCGAACGCCGGCGTGCCGAAGCCGTACACGGACCAGTCTGTCGAGATGGGCGGCTGGCCGTAGTTGTAAAAGGGCAGCAGTTCGAGCCCGCCGGCTCCCGCGGCGGCCAGGCTGGCAATGTCCTCATCGAGCGCCGCCGCAGAGACGCTTGCGTCGGGCAGCCAGTAGCGGAACTTGGGACGGAACGCAGCCGGAGGAGATGCAAACGACGGGACCGGCAAGTGAGATAGGGGACTCTCCGCATCTTCGCTGGCTCTCGCCGTCACGGTTGCAACGAGCAGAGCCCCGACACACCACCGGCCTACCGTCTTTCGTGTTAAACCGACCATACTAAATCAATATCTACACCGAAAAAGAATTTTGCTTTTACCGAGGGCGTGTGCTCCTTCTGCATATCGTACCAGCAAGCCTGATTCAATCTACGAAACTTTGGAAGACCATGAAGACGCTCATAATGGTTATATTCATATGCCTACGCAGCCAGCCGTATCTCAATCTCGCACGGAGCGCCACAGTTGTAGTCTCCTCTTGTCCAAATTTGTGGATGGAGAAGATGATTTAATATCTGGATAAACGAGGCCGCCTTGACTCCTCAACCCAGCCGTCTCCTGTGAACATATAAACCGCCGAGCATCTTAACATCATAGTTGAAATTAACTACAAGAAAGTTGGCAAATGACATAATGTCTTTGCAAAGAACACGCAGCGGAGGTTGGCATCGTACTTGGACACATCAGGTCAGAACTAAATCCACCCGAGTAAGTTGTGTGCACAACATCGAGGATGTCTTTCGTAAACGAAACGGAAAGTCGAGCCGACTCACACCTCGGCATGACCGCTCATTCTTCTTCTCCTCCTTCTGCAGATATTCTAGAAAAGAGGCAAAATAGCAGAGATGTCTCATCCAATATTCGCTACCCGTTCTTCTGCCCTTCTCTCCTCGCCAAGACGAATTTGTAAGGTAGATCATACCGGGGTATTGTGTTTCACCTCGTCAATCCAGACTTTTGGTTACTGGAATGGCTGTTGTTTTCTTACAGCGTCTCTAGAATACCTTCAGATGAATATCGGCAATACCATAACATGCTCTTGTTCTACTGACAATTTTCTTCAGAAGATTAGCCGTCCCAACCTGTTCTTCTGCAATAGTTTGGTTGCCCCATGGGAAAAATGCTTCTGAAGTCTTCCAGATCGCCCACAAAGATTATCCGCCTTGATTCTCACGATGGGATGCTTCTCAGGCTGCCCGGATAAGAATGCGGATGTGTATTGTGATGTTTTACGGACATTTTTCGTCACAAAGTCGAGAAAATCACTCCATGGAAGACAAGATTGAGATGGAATTCAAATATTCAGACGGTTGCGAAATGTCTACTTAAACTCCATGAGATCCCCATCTCTTCACATCTCTTTTCATTCCCTTTCCATCTCATCTTACAGGATCCTAAGTCCTTAAGTACCTTCTATTCGCCTTCTTTCGAAAACATTTGCTTTTCTATTTCACACATCTACTTCAGTTTCTATATTGGTGTCTGGTTTCATTTGCCTCTTTGTTTTGTTCAACGAGGCCAAAATCAGGCTCCACAGAAACTCTGCAGAGACGGGCACGAGGAAAAGGAGCAGGAACAAAAAAGAGATCAAGTTAAGGCATAGTATAATGGATAAATTTTATTCCATCTTTGTCTTCTCTAGCACCAGAAGGTGTGTTTGTTTTAAGAACAAAAAAAAAGAGCATTAAAAAAGAAAGTAGGGTAAATAAAACGTAGGAGAAAAAATTCTAGTCCGTATCAAAGAAGCTGCCCGTCTGCTTCAGCATGCCCAAGTCCACGCAGCGCATGACCTGCCCGTCCAGGCGCCGAATGGACTCGTCGAAGCGCCACCAGGCGGCCGCTACAACTGTCGCAACCAACACCTGGGCGACGACGAGGCCGACACTCGTAGCCTTGAGGAGCTGCCAGATCCAGACGCTGTTGGGCAGCGCCATGACAAAGGCGCCCGCCACCAGCGTCCGCCACAGCGCCACGCCCGCGCACATGTCTACGGTGTTGCGCTGCGCGACGGCCAGGTTGGAGCTGGTGAACTGGGTCGACCGGCGCACCATGGGGCGCACGGTCGCGTCTAACACGTACACGCCGGCGGCTAGCAGGCCGAGCACGAAGCTGATGGCCGGGAAGGACAGCTTGGAACCGACGATGCCACCCATGGTGAAAGATGAGCTGCGGGCCGCCGAGGGCGAGGTCAGCGCGGCGGTCATGCAGGTGGCCGTGTAGAGGCCGAATGCCAGTATGCCGACGAACGACAGCAGCGTGCCGGCGCCTACGGCGACCGCATTGATCAGCGGCGAGAAGAAGCGGAGCTGCTGGTGCGCCGGCTGCTGGTGCGGCTGCTGCCAGGGGGCCGCCAGCCACAGGCCGAATGCTGCCACCACAGCGGTCGCCAGCAGGAAGGGCGCAGTAAGGAGGACACCCAGGGCCGAGGAAGACCGAAAGAAGGGCAGAGGGGAAAAGAGCAGGCTAAGCGAGGATGCCAGGCCCCATAGGGCGCTGTAGGGCAGCAGCGACGCGAGCGTGAGCAGTGCCGTAGTCGGTGCCATCATGGCACGCGGAGCCTGCAGCAGCAGCGATTGACTGAGGCGCTTGCGGTAGTTGTACGAATGGGGCCGCAGACCCTTTGCCATGGCGTAGTTCTTGACAGTCTCCAGAGACATAGTCGTGCGGGGCCGCAGCGGCAGATCCTTGTTGGACCAGGCTGAGACGGGCGTGTTGAGAGAGTAAGAGGAACGGTCATATTCCGTCTCTGGTGCGCCGAACAAAAGCAGCAAGATGGCGACGGCCAAGAAGGCGTCAATGACTACAAATTGCAGGCCGAAGCCCATGCCATTCTCCGAGACAACACCACCCAGCAGTGGGCCGCCCCATGTTGTGCTAACGACAACAATATCGTAGATGGCGATACGGAGATTCCGTTCATGTTCCTGAAGGGGTCAGCTATTTCATTCCCAATAGAAAAAGACGAAAGTTGTAAGAATGGGAAAATATGACATACGAAATAGGTATCATGAATCGAGCCCAGAAACAGGGTGTCAAAAGCACCCCAGCCGAGACCCTGGAACACCCGAGCCGCCATGAACTGTGCGAAGCTATCACCAACGTGCGTGTTCCACACGGCGCCAATGAAGATAAATAGCATGGACGCCAGGTACAGGGGTCGCTTGCCCCATATCCGTGCTGTCATCAGGCTGACCAGTCCCGTAAGAGCTGACACCATCAGCGGCACACCAGTCAGGGCAGTCGCCGCTGTATATGATACGGCGTATGTCATGGCCAGCTCGCTGTTGACGGTAATAAGGGCCGTCTTCATAACACCCATGAGCGCCACTGTCAACAGCAGCCCCCAAAAGTTGAGTTCTTTCTTCCATGCAGGCCAGTTCTGACAGTGTTAGCAACAGCTATGGCAATGGAAGACGACGAATTTGGAAAGCTTACCAGGGGATCCTCGCCATCGTCGCTAGGCTGGGGGACAAGCTCGACGCGGGCGTACTTGCCCTTGCCGTACTTGATCTGCCGCCGAGTCGTAGACCCCGATGAATATGACTGCCGCCGCGTCGACGTGGTCATGGCGGTCATTGTGGTCATAGTAGTCATAGCGGTTACAGGCCGCCGCTCTTTCAGGACTTTCGTCCGAAGGTTATTCGGTTGAGTGACGACAATCAGCTTCAGCGCCGGAGGCTGAGGTTTTGGTGGTGAAGATAGCGTCGGCGTTGCTGTCGCCGATGCAGGTGCTGCCGTTGCATCTTTAGAGGGCGGTGACGGAGGTACACTCATCAGGACTGCTGGTCTGGGTTTTGGTGGAAATGCTGAGAGCGCTTTTGTGGGTGGTGACGTCGTCTTTGTTGGTGATGTAGAAGTTGGTGTAGTAGACGTTGTTGCTGTAGGCTGGCGATCTTTGCTATTCTCTTGCTTTGTCTCATTCTGCTCCTCTTTTGACTCCTCGGAATTCGTTTGGTCTTTAGCCAGCTCTCGTGGTGATGATGGTGATGATGGCACTGCTGCTGGTGGCATCGGCTTGGCATCTTCAGCCATTTTCAATAATTCTCTCTCCAAGTAATCATCGAATTCTCTTTCCTCCGCCTCGGCCTTGCTCATTTCAGCGTTAACTGATCTTCGTGATTCGTCCATCGTATAAGTTTGTAGAGGAGATAAAGAGAAAAGGGTATTAATAGAAAAATTCGTCTAAAAGAAGGATATGGCTACCAATCAAGGCTCCAAAACTGAAAAAAAAAAGGCTGTATATAAAGTGTAGGTCTATCAAGAAGTGAAAATATCGTCGCTGTCCAGCAGACGAAGATGAATTATAGTAACCAGCATCAAACTGTATTTCAGATGCACGCAGTTCTATGAAGAACAACAGCCTTGAGACTCGTGAGGAAATATATGAAGTAAAAAGAAGATCAAGAGAAAGAAAAGAGAAAAGAGGAAAGACATCAAAGCCGGAGGCTGCGCCATGGGGGTCAAGGATGCGTATTAATGGGAAAGGGAAGAGAAGACAGACACAACCAGAGATGTTAGTTCCTGTGGTCAAGCTCGAGCGGCCCAACATCCAAACCATCCATTGAGTCCTCTTCCGCTGATGGAGGTGTGTGCAACATCCACATCGGGTAGAGCGGACCCTCATGCGAGACCAAACTCCAACCCCCTGCTTCCCCCACCCTCGCCTGCGTCTGCAGCTACAATGTCCACTTTAAATATTCTCTCATCACTACCTCATCGTGAAGTATCTTGACGAGCAGACAAGTTTTACAAACTAGGCTCCTTGAAGCGAACCATGAAGATGCAAGAATAACATACAAGAAATACCACGCGGACAGCCAGTATCTCGGTCATAGACTACGAAGAACATTTCAAGAGATATCTCCTTCTCGGCACTCGCTCCGTTGAATGTGAAAGGGGTGAGTGACTGTGAAGATCAGCGTACTTCTGATCTCGAGGAGAGCAAACGCATAAAGGACTAAAAAAAGTCAAGTGCAAGAGAGCCACAATGTCCAACGTTCGTTGTCTGCGCGGAAGCTCTCTCATTATGCAAAAGAAGCAAGGAAAAGAGAAGATTGTGGGGCTTGATATGGGCGTCGGTAAGGGTCAGG